>OY728145.1:1304525703-1304830141 GCA_963277665.1 Viscum album
GTATGGACTAACAACAACATTTTCTAACTTCTATCAACTCCTGGTCATGAGAAAATGGAATGACCAACCATACTAAGAGAAATAAGGCACCACCAGGAGATTGAGACCACTCAATTGGGGTCTACCCACTATTTAGGATTTTACTAAAGAATTGTAACTTAGTGTCATGTATATGTTCAAGATAAACCAGTTCATCAAATGTTTAATCATACCTTATTAAATCCATTTACACCTTCCACTAGCTTTATCCAATCCCAAACTCATATCAAAAAATAAACTCATCAGAGGCCATTGTCACGACCCGTCCTCGAGGCCCGTGTCGTGACTACCCCAAGCCCGCCTTCCATAGGCCAGGGGCTGGCGACTAGCACCAAGGCGCAAATCCCGGAAAAAGGGAAGGCATTGCCTTTGAAAAGTAAACAAGCACCACAGAGTAAGAAAGCGGAAAAGTAAACACTAAGTAAAAACTGTACAAGCTGTGCTGAAAGTAAAAGGGGTCGGAAATACAAGCTCAACTGTAAAGTACAACTGAAAGGAAAAACAGCAACTGAAAGGAAAAGCCGCAGCGTCGAGCCGTCCTCTGGAAGTCCCACCTGAAGGGTGGGTACAGATAGCCTCCACAGCACCTCGGCCCAACCGTCCGCTCCGAGTGCGTCCCGCCCAGTGGTCCACCTCCAGGTACCGTCCTACTCCGCAGGCCACCACCACGATCAGTGTTGTCCGTCGTCTGCAACCAACACAACGAAGTGCGGGCATAGCCCGTATAGGGGTGAGTATAAGCTACTCAATAGGGACCCCGAGACCCCCGAAGGTCTACCGAAATCCACAAAGGATAATCCACAAAGGAAAGGTACAATCACGAGGTAACATCTGACACGGCTTAGGTATATGCCCATACATATACCTAAGTCATCAATTCCCATTCGGCTCCAACGTCTGAGCCCAAGCACAACCCATTCCACACATGAAAGCAAACGTATACCCACACATGATAGCACAACACAATCCACAAAGGAGAGTAAACAGTAAATCCACACAGGATAGCTCAACACAATCCACAAAGGAGAGTAACTCAAGATTCAGCTCACACAGGTATACTTCTTCGGATGACGATAAAGATGATCATTGGTCCATCTAAGTCGTCGGACCCACAAAGGATCGATAGGTAACTATCCCCCGCAATGACCCACACAGGATCGGGCCCACACAGGACCTGTAGGCGCTGGCTCACACAGAACCGCTGAGCGCTGACCCACACAGGATCGGGCCCACACAGGACCTGTAGCACTGATCCACGTAGGATCGCTGAGTGCAGTAGTCGTCGCAGTCCACTGAGGATCTCTACACAGTCGTCGTCGCAGTCCACTGAGGATCTCTGCACGGTCGTCGCCGCAGTCCACTGAGGATCTCTGCACGGCCGTCGCTGTCGAAGTAGCAGTCGCAGCCAGCTCTAGGGTTCCCGCACACAGCAAGCTCGTTCAGGAGGGTCCGCTCCACAAGCAGAGGCTGATACATCAACTGACACAAAGTCCGAAGTTGATGTATCCAATAGATCCGTATCGACAACAGGAACTCAACGTCGCAGACGGCGCGTCAATCGGACGCCCGGTCTGAGAGTTATTGGCTTTTTCGTCCCAGGGGCCCGGTTGGTTTTTAAGGCAAAACCAACCCGACCGTACTCCACCTGCATCCAAACCTCGGGCGAAGTGAGCCAAAAGATCCGTCTCACATAGAGGAATTCAACAAAGCTGACGGCACGTCCATCGGACGTCCGTAGCTCAAGATATGAACGTTTCCGCTCCGAAGGCCCGGTTGGTTTCGTGTACGAACCAACCCGGCCGAACTCAAAGTATTCCTAAACCTTGAGTGTGATATACCAAAACGACCGTCTCGATCTAAGGATCGTGTTTCCGTTGACGGTGCGTCGTTCGGAGGCTCGTAGCTCAAGTTACGAGCAAAAGACCGAAAACGGTCTGAAGATGGGGGGTCCGGGCCCGGGCCGACCCGGCCCGACCCCCCCCCCCCCCCCTGGGTCTGCCGAACCGGGTCGACCCGATCCGACCCGGCCGGACCCGGTCCGGCCCGGCCAGGGTGCGGCCCTGCCGGTCGGACCGGCCTGGCTCGGCTGGGCGACGCGGGGGGGAGCCGCCACCCCCGCGTGACACCCCCGCGGCACCCGCGGGGTGTTGCCCTGGTCAGCCGAGCGACGCGGGGGGGAGCCGCCGCCCCCGCGGGACAACCCCGCGGCACTCGCGGGGTGTCGCTCGGACAACCGGGCGCGGCTTCAGCCGCGTCCCGCGCGCGCCGGACCCGCACGGCCGGGGGTCCGAGAGTGCCACCGCCGCGGCTTCTGCTGCGGCGGCCTTGTCCAGCGGCGCGCCGGGGCGCCGCTGCTCCCGGCTGCTGGCGCCGCCGCGCCGGCGACCCGCACCGCCAGTGGCTTCCGCGGGCCCCCGGAGTCGCTCCGGTGGTCCGATTCTGTTCCCGTCTGCGCTGCTACGCCTCTCGAAACTCGCTCTTCACTGCAGAACCATCACACTTCCGTTGTGGCACGTTCCGTCGTCGCCCGTCAAATCCGCACAAATAACGAAGTACGGCGGAGGTTTGTCGGGCCGTGTTCGTTTGGCCCGCACCCTCCGTGTTAGTGATAAACAATGGGAGGAACAATATTCAACATATGAATACATATCTGAAAACAATTATTAAGGAAATAAAAATTGTTTATAAATCGGGTTCTTCTTTCTTGAACGGAAACAACACGGGAAAAAGGAAAAGTTCACAACAACCCCTACCTCGTTGGTCGTCGTCGTACGCACGTCCTTCGCGGAATTGCTCGTCGCGGAAGGAGGAGATCGTCGCGTCGTCGCGGAAGGGCGTCGCATCATCGCGGAAACCAGCGTTGAGTCGACGAACTCAACGGATCAAAAAAACAACATATTTTATTTAATTATATAAAATTAAATCTGTGTTTTGTTGAAAAAAGACACAAGGAAGATTTAAGAGAAACCGGGAGTCTCTTACCTCAAACAGCAGATCGAAGATTCGTTGCGGAGGAAGAGACGTCGCAGAAGAACGTTGCAGGAAGGGAACGTCGGCGTCGCGGAACACGGCATCGCGTCGTCGACTTCCACGGGTTCGGCGTTCTTCGTCGGAGGCCGGCGTTCTTCGCGTTCTTCGCGGTCTTCGCGAAGGAGGATGTAGGCTCAAGGATTCTTTCAAGCCTCTCAACAAGTAATCCTTCAAAAGACCTTGTTGGTCTTATTTTATTATAACGCCAACAAACGAAAAGGTAAGTAACGACCCATCAATCCGTTGTATTAATTCAACGAAAGTAACAGCTCATTTAATTCATGAAGAAAACCGCCCCAATTAAATGGTCTGTTAAGAATTTAAGAAAATGCGTCAGTTGACTTTCATAATGATGGGTTTTCGCAGGTGCGTTACTTAGCGGAAAGAAACGGCGGGGCTCGTGTGGGCCCCACCTCACAAATATCCTACCAAGAGGGTAGGATATTTCTAGATAGTACCCTATCCGGTTCAACTCAGTTTAAGCCACTTTTAAGTGGCTTCAAGTGGCTTCCAAGTGGCTTAAGTGAAATAAAATAAAGTTGTCGCAAAATTATTTTATTTCTTAACTTTAAGCCCAAAAATTAAAAACCACACTCGAGAAAACGCAACTTTGGAAGAGGTGTTTCTAAGAGAATACCAGTGTTGCGATTTCATCGGTGCCCTCAGAATTCGATTCCGGGCACCAGTTCAAAAGTTAGAAAAACCCGCTCGTCCGTTCACTGAACGTACCCGATCCAAACTTCGTAAAATGATTCCGGGCACACCGGGCCTCGGAATCAGGTGCCGTCAGAAACTGCGTTCTTGTAAAATTCCAAAGAAAATTAAGAAAAAAATTTCCTTGAAATTTACGGGACTTTACATTACTCCCACCTCAGGGCTTTACGTCCCCGTAAAGATATATCATAAACTATGGAAACAAATGTGGGTACTGAGCACGCATCTGAGCCTCCCGCTCCAATGTGCTCTCCCGGAGGTTCCCGTGCTGCCATCTGATGCGCACAAGAGGAATCGATCGCCCACGTAGGACCCACTCCTGTCGATCCTCTATCTCCACCGGGACCTCCGTAAAAGTCGCCCCATCATCCACGTCTAGCTCCCCATAGTCAATGATGTGCATCGGGTCGTGCACGTATCTCCTCAGCTGAGATACGTGGAAGACGTCGTGGACCCGGTGCAACGGAGGTGGTAGAGCCAGGCGATAAGCCACCTCGCTAACCCTGCTGAGGACCTGGAACGGTCCAATGAAGCGTGGAGACAACTTTCTGCCTCGGCCAAATCTCCACAAACCACGTCGAGGTGAGACACGCAAGAAGACGTGGTCGCCATCCTCGAACTCTAGTGGCCTCCGCCTCCTGTCATCATATGACTTCTGCCAGCTCTGAGCTGTCCTCATCCGCTCCTGGATGACCTGGACCTTCTCTGTTGTGGCCCGAACCATCTCTGGTCCCACAAGTGCTGACTCCCCAGGGTCTGTCCAGCACAAAAGAGATCTGCAAGGCCTGCCGTACAACGCCTCGTATGGTGCCATCCCGATGGTGGAGTGGTAGTTGTTGTTGTACGCGAACTCTACCAAGGGTAGGTTGTCCTCCCAGCTGCGACCAAAGTCGAGGAAACATGCGCGGAGCATATCCTCGAGAGTCTGAATGGTCCTCTCCGTCTGACCATCCGTCTGAGGGTGAAAGGCGGTGCTCAGACGTAGTCGCGTCCCGAACGCCTCCTGCAACCCCTTCCAAAGCTGGGAAGTAAAATGAGCGTCCCGATCGGAGACGATAGTCGATGGCACACCGTGGAGCCGTAAAATCTCATGAACGTAGAGACGCCCCAAGATCTCCACTGAACCCTGCTCTCGGATGGGTAAGAAGTGTGCCGACTTGGTGAGTCGGTCAACAATCACCCAAATGGAGTCGTGACCTCTGGAAGTGCATGGAAGTCCAGTCATGAAGTCCATAGATATCTTGTCCCACTTCCACTCCGGGAACTCCAAGGGCTGTACCAAGCCTGCTGGTACCTGATGCTCTTCCTTCACCTGCTGGCAGGTGAGGCACCATGAAACGAACTCCGCCACAGCCTTCTTCATGCCTGGCCACCAGTGCTGTCGCCTGAGATCCTGGTACATCTTCGCCACTCCAAGATGTACCGCCAAAGGAGAAGTGTGAAACTTCCTCAGCACCTCCTCTTGTAAAGCGACTGGTACCAAGATACGTCCTCTGAAAAGGACGTCGTGCTCTTCTCCAAGGGAGAAACCATCAGGTGTCTGTCCCGAGGATATTTGTGCACGCCATGTCTCACAGTCAGCGTCCCCACACTGTGCCTCTATGACCCGCTGCAGTAGTGGAGGAGTGACTGTGAGAGACTGAAGGAAGGCTTCTCCATCCCTATCCACGAAGGATATCTGCAAAGCGGATAGCTGCTCTGTCGCCTCCTCAAGAAGCTGGATGCCCGTCCTCCTGTTGAGGGCATCGGCTACCACTTTCCCCTTCCCAAGAGTATAGACTATCTCAAAGTCATAGTCCTGGAGGAACTCGAGCCATCACCGCTGTCTCAGGTTCAGGTCCTTCTACGAGAAGATGTACCTGAGACTCTGGTGGTCAGAAAAGACTGTAAAGCGCTCGCCCATCAGATAGTGCCGCCATGTCTTCAGAGCGAAGACCACTACTGCTAACTCCAGGTCATGGGTAGCGTAGTTCTGCTCATGCGGCCTCAACTAACGTGATCCATAGGAAATCACAACCCGCTCCTGCATCAGGACACACCCGAGTCCGGTCCCTGATGCATCGCAGTAGACTACATAACCATCTCCCTCCTCAGGCAACCTCAAGATAGGTGCACTGGTCAATCTCTGCCTCAGCTCCTGGAAGCTCTGCTGAAATCTGTCTGACCACACGAAGGGTTTCCCATTCATCTTCAACGCTGAGAGTGGCGCCGAAACTCTGGAGAAGTCTGGCACAAATCTCCGATAGTATCCAGCTAGACCCAAGAAACTACGCACCTCCGTCACGCTCCTGGGTGGCTCCCAAGCTAGCACTGCCTCTATCTTCGCAGGATCCACTGCAACTCCTGCCTCAGAAATGACGTGCCCCAAGAAGTGGACCTCACGTAACCAGAACTGGAACTTTGATAGCTTTCCATAAAGCTGGTTCTCTCGGAGTGTGTCTAGAACAACCTGCAAGTGGTAGGCGTGCTCCTCCTCGGTGGTCGAGTACACCAAAATGTCCTCGATGAAGACCACGACAAATCGATCGAGGTCCGGCTGGAAGATCCTGTTCATGAGGCTCATGAACACTGCTGGAGCGTTAGTTACACCGAAAGGCATAACCAAGAACTCATAGTGTCCATATCGGCACCTGAAGGTCGTCTTCTGCACGTCCTCGTCTTGAACTCTGAGCTGATGATAGCCTGACCTGAGGTCTATCTTCGAGAACCACTGTTCTCCCTTGAGCTGATCGAAGAGGTCATCAATCCTCGGTAGCGGATACTTGTTCCTCACTGTCACCTGGTTCAGGCGACGATAGTCGACACACAGTCGCAAGATCCCATCCACCTTCTTGGCGAACAAAATCGGGGAAGCCCAGGGTGAAACACTGGGTCGGATGAACCCCTTGCCCTACAAGTCTTCCAACTGTACCCGTAGCTCTCGAAGATTAGTGGGGGCCATCCGATACGCTGGAGTGGATATCGGGGTTGTCCCAGGGTACAGATCAATATAAAAGTCTACCTCTCTGCGAGGAGGTAGCCCTGGAACGTCATCGGGAAAGACGTCCGCATACTGATCCACCACTGCAGGAAAACTAGGACTCTGCACGTCAACTGCTCCAAGGATAAGGCTAGCCAATTGATGAGTGATGGGCTGCCCTCTCCTCTGCGTGAGTCCATCCTGTGCAGCAAAGGTTCCCTTCTCGCCGGTGAAGGTGAACCTGCTCCCGTCGGTGCGTACACATCGCACCTTGTGCCTAAAGCAGTCAATCTGAGCATGGACCGTAGATAACCAATCCATGCCCAAGATGAAGTCTTAAGGCCTCGACGCTGCTACAAGAAGATCCCAGCCGAAGCTCTCGCCTCCTAGAGTAAGCTCACACTGCCGGCACCAATGCGTAATCGTCGAGTCTTCTCCTGTAGGAGTCTCTAGCCGTAAGGATCGAGTCAACGTCTCTGTCGGAATCTCCGAGCTCCGAACAAGGGCAGCGGCTATGAAAGAGTGACTTGCTCCTGTGTCTATAAGAACTACAGCAAGGGTGGAATAGACACAGATCGTACCTCGAATCATCTCTGGCGCGCCGTGGTCAAAGGCCTCTGCTGCCTGGAGTTGTGCCTGTCTCTGCCCGCCAGCCCCCTATGGTCGGGGCGGACCTCCTGGTGGTGGTGGTGGCAGAGCCTCAAAGCGTCGCCCACCACCTGCTTCTCGGCCAGCTCCTCTGCCTCGTCCTCCTCCTCTATGAGGACCGCCACGGTCGACCCTCTGCCTCTGCCTGGGTGGCCCCTCCACCGTCTGCTGCTCCTCGATACGACGGGTCAGGCAATCACGAGCCATGTGGCCCTGCCCGCCGCACGAGTAGCACTGCCTGCCTCTCGGAAGACTGGCTTCGCACTGTGTGCCCCGCACTGCTGAGCCAGTGTCCCAAGGTTATCTTCCGGAAGGTCTGGTCTGCCTGGAACCCTGATTCATCCGTTGGCTACCAGCTTCCGAAGACTCTACTACCTGCCGCCCTACGGTAGGTCTCGCTGTGGACTCAGCCAGAAAGCTCTCGATCAAAAGGGCTCGCTCCAGCACTCCTGCCTGGGTCGGGATGCTGAGAGAGATCAGTGATGCCCTGATCTCATGTCTCAATCCCTGCTCGAAGGTCCGGGCCTAGAAGAAGGGGTCTCGTACCATGTTGGTCGAGTAGCGAGAAATATCGGTGAACCTCGCCGCGTACTGGGCGACCGTCAAGCTGCCCTGCCGCAGCTGAAGAAGCTCTTGAATGCGCACCGCATGGAGGGTGGCCGGGACAAACTCTGACTGGAAGAGTCTCTCGAAGTCCGTCCAGATGAGAGAGGCCTCATCGTGCACCTGGAGCATCAAGCTCCACCATCGTCCTGCTTCTGCGTGCAGTAGGCTCGCCGCGAGGATCACCATGAGGTCTGCTGGTGTCCTCACTAGCCTGAAAACTCGGACGACCGCCTCCAGCCAGTCCTCGGCTGCCTGGGGGTCCGTCTCCCCACGAAACCTGGGTGGTCGCTGGCGCTGCAACTCGTTCAGAGCTCTGAGGCATCATACATCGTCAGCAGTCGGCGCTGGAAGCATCGGGGGCTCGGCGGGTAAAGGTATCGCCGGTTCCTCTGCTGTCAACGGGCCCTGTACCGAGGCCTCGTCGCTCGGCGGGCTGTCGTCGCGCTCTACTCTCGGAACCCTAGCTGGCTGCTGTCGTCGGGCCATCCTGAAAAGGAAACAAGTGTGCCACAGTCAGAACAGTATACCTGGTGAGCTGACACAAGTAATCACAAAGAAAACTTGAAACACACATGCAATCAATGTTTTCGTGCATTAAGTCGGAAATCAGAAGTCAGGGTCCTGGTGTACGGATACGTCGGCCGCCGCACCAACACTGGACTCCCTGGACTGATAACCACACTCAATACGCTAAACACTATTGCTTCACATAGAAGAAAGATCAGAGTCTGCAGTAGAACCGACCAGCTCTGATACCAATTTGTCACGACCCGTCCTCGGGGCCCGTGTCGTGACTACCCCAAGCCCGCCTTCTATAGGCCAGGGGCTGGCGACTAGCACCAAGGCGCAAATCCCGGAAAAAGGGAAGGCATTTCCTTTGAGAAGTAAACAAGCACCACAGAGTAAGCAAGCGGAAAATTAAACACTAAGTAAAAATTGTACAAGCTGTGCTGAAAGTAAAAGGGGCGGAAATACAAGCCCAACTGTAAAGTACAACTGAAAGGAAAAACAGCAACTGAAAGGAAAAGCCACAGCATCAAGCCATCCTCTGGAAGTCCCACCTGAAGGGTGGGTACAGATAGCCTCCACAGCACCTCGGTCCAACCGTCCGCTCCGAGTGTGTCCCGCCCAGTGGTCCACCTCCAGGTACCGTCCTGCTCTGTACGCCTCCACCACGATCAGTGTTGTCCATCGTCTGCAACCAACACAATGAAGTGCGGTCATAGCCCGTACAGGGGTGAGTATAAGATACTCAGTAGGGACCCCGAGACCCTCGAAGGTATCCTGAAATCCACAAAGGATAATCCACAAAGGAAAGGTACAATCACGAGGTAACATCTAACACGGCTTAGGTATATGCCCATACATATACCAAAGTCATCAATTCCCCTTCGGCTCCAACGTCCGAGCCCAAGCACAACCCAGTCCACACATGAAAGAAAATGTATACCCACACAGGATAGCACAACACAATCCACAAAGGAGAGTAAACATTAAATCCACACAGGATAGCTCAACACAATCCACAAAGGAGAGTAACTCAAGATTCAGCTCACACAGGTATACTTCTTCGGATGACGATAAAGATGATCACTGATCCATCTAAGTCATCGGACCCACAAAGGATCGATAGGTAACTAACCCCCGCAATGACCCACACAGGATCGGGCCCACACAAACCTGTAGGCGCTGGCTCACACAGAACCGCTGAGCGCTGACCCACACAGGATCGGACCCACACAGGATCGGGCCCACACAGGACCTGTAGCACTGATCCACGTAGGATCGCTGAGTGCAGTAGTCATCGCAGTCCACTGAGGATCTCTGCACAGTCGTCGTCGTAGTCCACTGAGGATCTCTGCACGGTCGTCGCCGCAGTCCACTGAGGATCTCTGCACGGTCGTTGCTGTCAAAGTAGCAGTCGCAGCCAGCTCTAGGGTTCCCGCACACAGCAAGCTCGTTCGGGAGGGTCCGCTCCACGAGCTGAGAGGCTGATACATCAACGGACACAAAGTCCGAAGTTGATGTATCCAAAAGTTCCGTATCGACAACATGAACTCAACGTCGCAGACGGCGCGTCAATCGGACGTCCGGTCTGAGAGTTATTGGTTTTTTCGTCCCAGGGGCCCGGTTGGTTTTTAAGGCAAAACCAACCCGACCGTACTCCACCTGCGTCCAAACCTCGGACGGAGTGAGCCAAAAGATCCGTCTCACATAGAGGAATTCAAAAAATCTGACGGCACGTCCATCGGACGTCCGTAGCTCAAGATATGAGTGTTTCCGCTCCGAAGGCCCGGTTGGTTTCGTGTACGAACCAACCCGGACGAACTCGAAGTATTCCTAAACCTTGAGTGTGATATACCGAAACGGCCGTCTCGATCCAAGGATCGCGTTTCTGCTGACGGAGCGTCGTTCGGAGGCCCGTAGCTCATGTTACGGGCAAAAGACCGAAAATGGTCCGAAGATGGGGGGTCCGGGCCAGGGCCGACCCCCCCCCCCTGGGTCTACCGAACCGGGTCGACCCAGTCCGACCCGGCCGGACCCGGTCCGGCCCGTCCAGGGCACGGCCCGGTCGGTCGGACCGGCCTGGCTCAGCCAGCCCAGCTCGTCTCGGCCGGGTGACGCGGGGGGGAGCCGCCACCCCCGCGTGACACCCCCGCGGCACCCGCGGGGTGTCGCTCGGACAACCGGACGCGTCTTCAGCCGCTTCCCGCGCGCGCCGGACCCGCGCAGCCGTGGGTCTGCGAGTGCCGCCGCCTCGGCTTCTGCTGCGGCGGCCTTGTCCAGCGGCGCACCGGGGCGCCGCCGCTCCTGCCTGCCGGCGCCGCCGCGCCGGCGACCCGCACCACCGGCGGCTTCCGCGGGCCACTGGAGTCACTCCGGTGGTCCGATTCTGTTCCCGTCTGCGCCGCTACGCCTCCCGGAACTCGCTCTTCACTGCGGAACCATCACACTTCCGTTGCGGCACGTTCCGTCGTCGCCCGTCAAATCCACACAAATAACGAAGAACGGCGGAGGGTTGTCGGGCCGTGTTCGTTTGGCCCGCACCCTCCGTGTTAGTGATAAACAATGGGAGGAACAATATTCAGCATATGAATACATATCCGAAAACAATTTTTAAGTAAATAAAAATTGTTTATAAATCGGTTTCTTCTTTCTTGAACGTAAACAACACGGGAAAAAGGAAAAGTTCACAACAACCCCTACCTCGTTGGTCGTCGTCGTACGCACGTCCTTTGCGGAATTGCTCGTCGCGGAAGGAGGAGATCGTTGCGTCGTCACGGAAGGGTGTCGCGTCGTCGCGGAAACCGGCATTGAGTAGGCGAACTCAACGGATCAAAAAAACAACAGATTTAATTTAATTATATAAAATTAAATCTGTGTTTTGTTAAAAAAGACACAAGGAAGATTTAAGAGAAACCGGGAGTCTCTTACCTCAAACAGCAGATCGAAGATTCGTTGCGGAGGAAGAGACGTCACAGAAGAACATTGCAGGAAGGGAACGTCGGCGTCGCGGAACACGGCGTCGTGTCGTCGACATCCACGGGTTCGGCGTTCTTCGTCGGAGGCCGGCGTTCTTCGCGTTCTTCGCATTCTTCGCGTTTTTCGCGAAGGAGGATAAAGGCTCAGGGATTCTGTCAAGCCTCTCAACGAGTAATCCTTCAAAAGACCTTGTTGGTCTTATTTTATTATAACGCCAACAAACGAAAAGGTATGTAACGACCCATCAATTTGTTGTATTAATTCAACAAAAGTAACAGCTCATTTAATTCACGAAGAAAACCACCCAATTAAATGGTCTGTTAAGAATTTAAGAAAACGCGTCAGTTGACTTTCATAATGACGGGTTTTCATGGGTGCGTTACTTAGCGGAAAGAAACGGTAGGTCTTGTGCGGGCCCCACCTCACAAATATCCTACCAAGAGGGTAAGATATTTCTGGATAGTACCCTATCCGTTTAAACTCAGTTTAAGCTGCTTTTAAGTGGCTTCAAGTGGCTTCCAAGTGGCTTAAGTGAAATAAAATAAAGTTGTCGCAAAATTATTTTATATCTTAACTTTAAGCCTGAAAATTAAAAACCACACCCGAGAAAACGCAACTCCCGAAGAGGCGTTTCTAAGTGAATACCGGTGCTGCGATTTCATCGGTGCCCTCAGAATTTGATTCCGGGCACCGGTTCAAATGTTAGAAAAACATGATCGTCCGTTCACTGAACGTACCCGAGCCAAACTTCGGAAAATGATTCCAGGCACACCGGGCCTCGGAATCAGGTGCCGTCAGAAACTGCGTTCTTATAAAATTCAAAGAAAATTAAGAAAAAAAATTACTTGAAATTTACGGGTCTTTACAGCCATTCTTCCATTTATTCCTTCACATCTTGTGTTTTTGTTTTCCTACTCAGTTCATCATCTAAGATGTTCCCTTTCATGGTAGTATAAGAAATATCAAATCAAAATTCTTTATATACTCAACCCTAAAATTTATATTGTAAGTTTATATCTCATATAGTGATAAAATACTTCAATATCTTATGGTTAAAATTTACAAAAATCCACTTTCCAAATAGGTAGTGATTCCACATTTTTAGTTCATTCATAACCAATTCCAACTAAAGATCATTGTTAGGTTAGTTATATTCATGAGGGAGTAACTAGAGAGAGAAATAGGTCACCACCTTCCTCAACTACAATAATACATACCCCAAACCCATACTAAAAGAATCACAGAAAACATTATAACCCAAACAAATTTATAGAAGAATCAAAAACAAATATGAAGTTAACCACGTTATTAATTCCTCAAAAGATGTCTAAAATTTCTCAATCCATTGAAAATTAATTCTCTTATGGATTAAAGTTTTCATTTGAGATGAAATATTATAGAAATATATAAAGAACCATCTAAAACATAAATATAAACCTATGAAATACCAGATATCAAATGCATTTCAGGGATTCTCCCATGATATTAACTCTTGTATATTTTTAGGATCCATGAAGAATCTCCTCCTAGAAATAACATGCCCTAATAACATTAATTCTTGAATCCTAAATTCACACTTGGAAATCATACCATACAAATTATATTGCCTTAAGGTTATAATAATGATATCTAAATGACCCATGTGGTCCTCCTCTGACTAAGAGTACACCAAAATATCTTCCAAAAACATAAAAACAATAGATTCCAAGAATTAATGAAAGATATGGTTTACTAAGAGTATAAAAATGGATCATTAGTGATATCGAATAGAATAAAAAAAACTATAAATGACCATAACAGATCCTAAATGATATGTTAGTTATATCCTACTATCAGACTTTCAGTTGATGGTACCATGATTTAAGTACAATCTTTGAAAACCAATGTTCTCCTCTATGATGATCAAATGCATCATCAATCCTGGGTAAGGGATATTTTTTCTTAATGGTATCCTAGTTTAATTTTTGATAATAAACAAAATATATGAGGCTTATGTATTCATTCTTATAATAGAGTTTAGGTGAAGCCTATGGTTAAATTCTTGGATTAATAAATATTGTAACCTTATGTTCCAAAAGTTGAACATTATGTTCCTCTAACTCAGTAGGTGACATATAATAAGATGGCATTGAATTTGGAATCATACTATGTAGAATACCAGTAGTAAAAATAACCAATATTTATGATGGTAAACTAGAAAATTCAATCAGAATGACCTCTGTGTACACACACACCACCCTAGGATCTGTACAACTCAAAAAAGGATCAACATAATCAAGGAACTTCTTCAACAAGTGACATGAGATCACACCATCATATGGAATAACATTCCCCTCTCTCCCAATCTTAGAATCCCACCCACCTTGAAAGACATAATTGACTTCATCGAGATATAAAACATGAAAATAATGATGATAAAAATATATATGTGACTTGAGACTAATTATCTAATCTATGATAATAATCAGGTCAAAAATATCACCATCAAGTTCCAAGAAGTTCAACTCCACCTCAACTATAGATATCATCACTCAACATGCGGGATACTTGAACCCTTGTTCGGACCTATTTCCCAAAGGAAAGGAAAGAACCAACAATCATGGAATAAGATTAAAACACAATACCAACACATAAATTAACTTTAATGATATATATGAATGTGTATCACATGTATCATGCAAAAATAAAACTATAGAATATTAAATAAACACCATATAGCTAATAGTAGTAAAAAATGCTTCATATTCCTTGGGTGAATACTTCACTGCATAATGATGTTTGATCTCAACTCCCCTTAAACCTCATTTCCACATAGACATCCCTCTTGGATAGAGGATCATACCAACTACTCTTGGAAGTTTCATAATGAACCGATGAACCCTTGTTGAATGTTAGTCCATCCTTACTCCCTTGGGATATCCTTACAAAAAAAATCCTTAGATGGCTAGATTTTTACTAGTAATGAAAAGTCTTGGGATACTTTGTACAATTTAGATTGGTATGACAAGTACATAAAAACCAATAGAAAGTAACCTTTTGTTGTCCTAATAAAGCCCCTGAAACTGGTCCTAAAGAAAACTGGATACACTTTTTCTTCCTTTTTCACTCTATAAGACACACCCTAGCCAATAATAAAATCAACCAAAGCTCTACAAAACCTATTTTTCCTTTTATGTATGTCTCTTCTATAGATAATGTATCGACCACCTCTAAAAAATTAAAAAGTAAAATAAGAGTCAATATAAACTAAATATTGGTCATCAACCATGTAACACCTCAATCTTCCATGATATGTTTCCCTTTGAATAATGCATTAGCATGTGTTGTATGCAACTTCGAGTTCTAACAGACACCACAACCAATCAAACTAGCCGTTAGGAATAGCAATACACACTTTTTGAAATTTCTTAAATTTTATCTTTCAAAATGGACTTCATTTTTGTATTTGGAATATCTAAGTTAGCTTAGGGTGAATTTTTGGTATTTTTCTGAAAACTTTAAATTTTTGATGAATAGTGAAAAAACACTAAGTTATTGTTTAAAAAAGAATTTTATTTAAATAATTATTTATTTTATTTAAATTTAATTAAGTTCAAAATAGATACATAATACCTATATAAGTTCAATGTAATTCATTGGAGTTAGTTTAGAATAATTTTAGACATATAAAACTTTTATGGAACTTTTCACCGTCTTTTACCCACCTCCTAGGAGAATTTTGGAAATTCACATAAAACATAATATTACAGCTTCTGTGAGTATAATTTCTAAACTCCAAGAGACATGGTTAATATCAAGGAGTAAAATTTGGTTCAATGAGATGAAAATAGTTTTTGGTTAATAGTAACCTTTTACTTTTATTTACCACGGTTAAAAGTAAATAGGGTAATTAAGGGTAAAAATGATATTAATATTACCCTAACACATGTACTAATTATATTGGACAAGTGTATCTCGACCAAAAACAACCTTATGAATAAAATATTATCATTTAGTTCCACTTGGATTAGATTAGGACATTTATTATTATTTAATTCAAAGAAGAGTTAAAAGAGTTAAAAGAAAATTTTAATTGCTAAAACATTTTTAATATAGGGTTATAAATAAGATAAATTAGATTTTAAATATTAATTATAAATAAAAAAATATTTCCTACATAATGTTATTCTATTTATAATTTTTAGACATTAAATAATTTAATTTATTAATGACACAATGGTGATGCAGTAATAACCGAATTAATGAAATATTAAAATAATTGATATTATAAATATCCAAATAAATGTAATTTGAGACTTTTTATGAATTAAAAAAAATATAGGTTAATATGACATATTATTATTGGTTATATAAATTTTATTCTAAGTAATAATGCTGTTATGAATTTATCAAAAACAAAATACCCAATAGTGTCAAAATTGACATAAAAGGGTTTTTAAAACAAATATTATATTATTAATTGATATTATATTCCTAAAAATCTAATCTTTGGCCAAAGGACTTATATAATGATATTTTTATCATTAATTTACCACTGGGGGGTTTATTATAATTATATACTAAGTTTATTAACTATATAATTCAAAAATACAAAGAGACATGGTAAATGTCAAACTATTTATCTACGAGTTAAATCTAAAAGATAAGGTTACTATAGTGACCCAAACCTATCTAAAATATATTGGTTGTGTGGTTTTATACCCATAACAACCTTATACATTGAATAATATACTTTATATTCATTATAAACCGAATATGAATTTATTACAAATTAATACTTTTAGTTTTTTTTAAAGAGCCCCTCCTCCCCCTTATAAAATGACACCACTTATAACCAATTCCTCACACCTATCAAGCCTTTTGTATCGGCCAAAATCTGCCCAAATATCCTCCCAACTCACCTAAATTCAGCCTAAAGGACTTATTTTTATCAGAAAGCCAACCTAATGATCCCTTTTGATCAAATTAAAAGGAAGAACACGAAGAAGAGGTAATGTTTTCACCACCCTCTTTCAAGTTCCTTTCTTCTTCAACTTCTTCTTTCTTTGTTGTTTCAATTATAAAATAATATATAGAGTATCATCTATATACTGTGATGTTATTATAAATATGGTACAACCATATTCAGTATTCTATCCATCTTTTGAATGACATGTCACCATACGTCTGTAAGTATGTTTTACCGTCTCCACGTCGTGGTGTAATTGTTATTCAAAACATTATTATTTAGATGGGTATAATAATGATGTGTAATTAATGTAAATAATAAATGTAACATGATAATTATTATGGATATATTATATACCATCCAATTATATATGATTTTAATATCAGAATAATGATATCATGGCTCATGCGTACGTACGGACTACCGTCTCCACGAACACGATGAGATTCATTCCCCATCGTATCCATATAAGTATAATTATCATTTTATTATTAAAAATAATATTTAAGGACTTAATATAATTATTTATATTAATAATATACAACCTATCCATAATAAACATGACTTATGTAACAAAACATATAAAAGAAAACGAGCAAGTTAACACCTGAAACGACGATAAAACTAAGATATTATTAACAAAGCAATGTTAAAAGATAATATATGATATCATATTATTGTATATGATTCTTGTATAATTAAATAACAATTATTTAAACATTATACATGAGTATAACCTACCCTCAAACAAGGAAAAAGTACAAAGTAAGGGGTTTTTTATATCACTTTTAATTCCGTGAGATTTTCATTGTTCACCACATATTTATTGCATGGGGTGTGTGTACTACCCATGATTGTATTCATTGTGTAATATAATTTAATTTTTGTATATCTACATCATCATTGCATGATCCTTTCTTCATGTTTGTATGTTTCATATGTTACCAAATCGATAAGGGAATTTGAAATTTCAATTTCCATTCCTTCGGCTTTATGCATACTTCATTGATTATTTTACTCCAAGATTATGTGTGGAATCACTATTCATTTTCTTTTTTCATAATTTTCCCTCCCCTTTATTTTGATATACTTTTGATACACATAATAACTCCATTTATAATTTCTCAAGTCATCTATATGAACTTGATAAGAGTAATTTTAACTCAATCTCCATTTGTTGTGTTAAATATCCAATTCATTGGTGTTGTCTTTACAAGAATATGTGTGAATGTACTCTGATTTATTTACACTGAATATCCAATCATATTGAGTGAATTTATATTTTCCACACATAATTATGCCATTGATTTATCCTTAACCTAAGGATACAGTCTTTATAAGAAGTTTCATCTCAAATTACATTCCATTGATACTCCTTTGTTGTTATACACCAAATCACTTTTATATGGTGTATATAATGTACTTTGACATAGTATATCATGAATCCCTTTATTCTCATGATATTACAAAGTTTTTATTACCTGAATTATTTGTATTAAAGTGTCTCTATTTTGGTTAGAAACTCTAACTAAAATATCATTTTAAGTTTTTTAAAGATTTATTATTCTAAATCTTTCTCATTAATGTCCATGTTTTAAAAATGGTTTTAAGTATTTATTTATATGGACATTAAAGTTTTAAAATTAAACCATGTTTTAAAATTTTCAATGTTTTTTGAGACACTTTTATTCAAAAATATATTTTAAACGGATTCTTGACAAATAGTGTGACTTTTAAATGTTTTCAAGAAAAAGGGGGATATTTCTATCAAATAGTTTTGATGATTATTTTCATCTATGTTGATATCCTTCAATATTCTCGATTGAGGTTAATATGTTACAATAAAACCTTACATATTGTATTGAATGAGTTATGTTTGACTGTGTATGTGCTATTTTTATGCCATTCATGGTTTGTGGATAAAGTATTGACATTTCATATGATAGTTTTAATACGAATGCTTATGTTATGTTTCAAACATTTCATATGAGGAATGCATTGGACTTAGTAAGTGACGGGTGGAGCCCGCTATAGCTCTTTGATGAATTGGTAGGTATAATGAGACAAACTAGTGTCTTGGAACAAGGCCTTGACAAAATCATATTTGTAGTATTGGAACGAGTCCTTGACTATGTGGTTATGATAGTCTGGAATTATGCATTCCATCATTATGAAAGTGGTTATTGATATTGCATGTGGTTATTATACTAGTAGAATATCCTTGTGAATAAGTAAATTGAATTATTTCATTTTATCCTTTCTATATTATGCTTAATTTCAAGTTTAAAAGGCTTTTGTTTTAGTTATAAAATTACTTAAATGTTTATGCTTATTTATGGAAGTTTACACTATATTATTATCCTTACTGAGCATCTGAGCTCACCCCTTTCAAAGTTTTATTTTTACCAGGATGTGAAGAACTAATTTATGAATTAACTACAGGGATAGTATTAGGGGATATGAAGACAATATGTTGTTGTAGTTTTTTTACTTTATGATTTAATGTAAGACTTATGAATATATCTAGTGTTTCTAAGAATACTAAACTAATCGGTCTTTCGAGACTTGATATTTTGTGAGAATTCCAATGTTATGTAATAATGCACCGACTCTGGGTAACTAGGGTCGGGGTGTTATAGTTGGTATTAGAGGAAGTTTAGTACAAACCTTGGAAAATATATTTAGATAAACTCTGATTAGAGCACATATCCCTAAGATAGACATTGAGGATTAGTATAGAAGAACTTCCTAGAATATTGGTATTGGATAGATTTTGTGAGTTTTCCAAGCAATACATCCCTGTCTGGATACGATCAGGTAGAGGTGGCTCTGGAACAGATGTACCTAGGGGTAAAACCCAAAAACACCACTTTGAGCTAGACTTGAACAGGAACTGGTGCACGACAACGGACTTTGCTGCACTCTTTGTTATGACACTCTCAGGGGATATTCTTAGGACAATTTACATTTTATTTACAAACCAATTTGAATTATTTTAATATAAGACGAGAATAAATAACCTTGGTTAATCCTAAGGTGTTTCAAATTGTGAATATGGTGTCATGATACTCTCTAAATGATTTTATGACTACTATTACTCACACAATGCTTTCTGTTTTTAGTCAATGGCTGGAGTCCAAGGAAGTTATAGTAACTTTGGAATGATGTACATGGAGGGAACAGTGGTGGAAATGAGAAAAAAATGGAATGTTGATAGGCATAAAAGATATCGTGTTCATGCCAAATCAGTTTTCCAAAAATATGATCAACAACATATATATTAACCAACTCCCAGACTCAACAAAAAAGAGAAAGGTGGTGAATGATAAGATCTCTAGCAGTGGAGACCATGGAGAAAATAATCCTAAATTTCCATCATGTAGGAAATGTGGAAGGAGACACCCAGGAAAGTGTCTCAACGGAACAAAGAAATGCTTTATGTGCAGGAAAGAAGGACATAAAGTAAAGAATTTCCGAGGAAAAATGAAGAGTACTATGGAAGAAAATAAGAATGGTCCCAAGATTCAAATTACGGTAATTTGTCATAAATGTAAGGGAAATTGGTATCACACAATTCAATTCCCTATTCTGTAGGATAACCTCTTGGTCAAGGAAGAACCTATGTGGAAATAAAGGGATGGAAAAATATTTAAAGGTATTAGTGCTCCTTGTTGTTGATATTTCCTTGAGTGAATTTTCTCTTATATGTGTAACCCTACAATTTATCATGTGATAATGATATTTGAGGAAGACTTGTCCTTTATCTTATGGATATAGTTATAAATAACAATTTGGTTTTATATGGTCATTGGGTTTGAGGCAATTACAAGTTATTGTATTTTTTGATGAAAATTCAAGGTATGAGATAACATTTGTTGTTAAATCATGTTATGGTTATTTTGAGGAATTTATCTCATTTTGGTAATGTTATAAAATATTGTTTTTAAAAAGGGAAAACACGAAGACCATGTGACAACCCGTCGCATTGGAAAAAGCTGTGGGAATCGAACCCACAACCAAAGTGCGATAGGGATTTATCCCCTACCACTGGACTAAGTGAAGTCCCTGGTTAGTGTGACTAATTATTTTTAGTTAAATGATTTTATTGATCAATAATAAGTTGATTTGGGATCTTATGTCTTATCAAGTGAATACCCTTAGTATAGAAAAATGATTTGGTGATTAAGTGATAAATGTTATTTTGGAAGATGTTCGCTTTGTTGGGAACACTATATGCCCAAGGAAAATAGAATACTATGTGATTTAGTTTGAGTAGTAATGGTGGATTGTTATCTATGTTTTTATTGTGGATTTATAGTTATTTGGGTTATTTATAGAAATGATGACCCTATAATATAGAATATGTAATTAGGTTAATTACTTTTAAGTATGTGACTTTAAGAGTAGTTGATGTCATTTGGAGATACAATTTAACGTGGAAGACTACATAACCAAATTCTTCTAACTTTTGGGTTTCAGTATTATTTTGGATTATATTGAAGGATTTTAAGGAAAATTTTTTATTTAATGGTATTTATTTATCTTTGGGGTATTTTTGGATTAATTTTAGAAATTAAGATTAGGGTTTCTTTCTCTAGTAGAATATCCTTTTGGGGGATCATCAGATCTTATACTAACCATTTTGGTTTTGATTAATCTCTAAAGACAAGGTAAATATATAGTTTATCCTTCGTGAATCATGTGATTATATAAGAAGTTTATTATATCTCTTCCACTGTGAACAAGTCTTCTTGAATACTCATCGTTTAAAAATGAGTTAGTAGTAGGAATTTATTAAAGAATGAAACTTTACTCAAAAAGTATGTAAATCTCTTTATGTTCTTATTCAATATCAGAAATTAATTCATCATCTTTATATAATGTGTCTTAAAACAAAAAAAAAATGTTGTCCGTTTACTTTTCCCATTGGGAAACTAATGACCACTTGTCCCATCACAAGTTTGTGGTTTTCTTGTTGTTAAATTTCTCCTGATCATCTTCTCTATCCCTCTCCATCAGAACTTGAAACTTAGTTTATCATCCATATCTATGTTTTTCTACATGGAATCCTAGTATAGGTTATCTCGAGTGACCTTTTTACTTCTCTTTCTTTCTTTTAAAGTGACAGTTTTATTGACTCTTTTTCCAATCTGGGACTTTCCATTATATTCCCAAGACCAATTTTAAAAATTGCAAGGACGCAATTTATTAAAAGAGTGGAGAATGTAACACCCCAATCTTCCACGGTATGTTTCCCTTTGAATAATGCAATAGCGTGTGTTGTACGTAACATCGAGTTCTAACACCCACCACAACCAATAAAACTAGCCCTTATGAATAGTAATACCCTCTTTTTTAAATTTTATAAATTTTATCTTTGAAAATGGACTTCATTTTTGGATTCAGAATATCGAAATTAGCTTTGGGTGAATTTTTGGTATTTTTCTGAAAACTTTCAATTTTTAATGAATAGTGGAAAACACTGAGTTATAGTTTAAAAACGAATTTTTATTTAAATAATAATTTATTTTATTTAAATTTAAGTAAGGTCAAAATAGATACATAATACCTATATAAGTTCAATTTAATTCATTAAAGTTAGTTTAGAATAATTTTAGATATATAAAACTTTTATGGAACTTTTCACCGTCTTTTACCCACCTCCTAGGAGAATTTGGAAATTCACATAAAACATAATTTTACCACTTCTGTGAGTAGGATTTCTAAAATCCTAGAGACATGGTTAATATCAAGGAGTAAAATGTGGTTCAATGAGATGAAAATAATTTTTGGTGAATTGTAACTTTTTACATTTATTTACCACAGTTAAAATTAAATAGGGTAATTAAGGGTAAAAATGATATTAATATTACCCTAAAACATGTCCTAATTCTATTGGACAAGTGTATATCAGCCAAAAACAACCTTATGAATAAAATATTATCATTTAGTTCCACTTGGATTAGATTAGGACATTTATTATTATTTAATTCAAAGAAGAGTTAGAAGAGTAAAAATCAAATTTTAATTACTAAAACATTTTTAATATAGGGTTATACATAAGATAAATTTGATTGTGATTATTCATTAGAAATATAAAAATATTTCCTACATAATGGAATTTTATTTATAATTTTTATACATTAAATAATTTATTTTATTTATGACACAATGGTGATGCAGTAATTACCGAATTAATGAAATATTAAAATAATTGATATTATAAATATCCAAATAAATGTAATTTGAGACTTTTTATGAACTAAAACAATTTTATAGGTTAATATGACATATTATTTTTGGTTATATGAATTTAATTCGAATTAATAATGCTTTTATAAATTTATCAAAAAAAAAGTTCCCAATAGTGTCAAAATTGACATAAAAGAGTTTTTAAAACAAATATTATATGATTAGTTGATATTATATTCCTAAAAATCTATTTTTTGGAGAAAGGACTTATATAATGATATTTGTATCTTTAATGGACCACATGGGTGTTTCTTGGAAGTATATAGTAAGTTTATTAACTATATAATACAAAAATACAAAGAGACATGGTAAATGTCAAACTATTTAACTAAGAGTTAAATCTAAAAGATAAGGTTACTATAGTGACCCAAAATTGTCTAAAATCTATTTTTTTGGTGGTTTTGAACCCATACACACCTTATACATTGAATAATACACTTTGTATCCATTAGAAACCGAATATTAATTTATTATAAATTAATACTTTAAGTTTTTTCTAAAGAGATCCTCCTCCCCCTTATAAAAGGACACCACTTCTAATCAATTCCTCACACCTCTCAAGCCTTTTGTCTCGGCCAACCTCTACCCAAATATCCTACCAAATCCCCTAAATTCAACCTAGAGGCCTTATTTTGATCAGAAAGTCAACCTAAGAAACCCTTTTGATCAAATCAAAAGTAAGAACCCGAAGAAGAGGCAACGTTTTCACCTCCCTCTTTCAAGTTCCTTTCTTCTTAAACTTATTATTTATTTGTTATTTACATTCTAAAATAATATCTACATTATATTATATATACTGTGATGTTATTATAAATATTTTACAACCATATTCAGTATTCTATCCATCCTTTGAATGACATGTCACCATATGTGCGTAGGTACGGATTACCATCTCCACGTCATGGTGTAATTGTTATTCAAACCATTATTATTTAGATGGGTATAATAATGATGTGTAATTCATTTAAAAAATAAATTAAACAAGATAATGATTCTTTATATATGATATACCATCCAATTATATATGATTTTAATATCAGAAGAATGATATTATCGCTCGTGTGTACTTACGAGCTACCGTCTCCACGAACGCGATTAGATTCATTCCCCATAGTATCCATACAAGTCTAATTATCATTTTATGATTAAAAATAATTTTTAAGGACTTAATATAATTCTTTATATGAATAAGATACAACCTATCCATAACAAACATGACTTATGTAACAAAACATATAAAAGAAAACGAGCAAGTTAACACCTGAAGTGATGATAATACTAAGATATTATTAACAAATCAATGTTAAAAGATCATATATGATATCATATTAATGTATATGATTCTTGTATAATTCAATAATAGTTATTTCAACATTATACAGGAGGCTAACCTAACCTTGACCAAGAAAAAAGTACAAAGTAAGGGGTTTCTTATCTCACTTTTAATTCCGTGAGATTTCCATTATTCATCACTTATTTATTACATGTGGTGTGTGTACTACCCATGATTGTATTCATTGTGTAATATAATTTAATTTGTGGATACATACATCTTCATTGTATGATCCTTATTTCATGGGTGTATGTTTCATATGTTACCAAATTGATAAGGGAATTTGAAATTTCAATTTCCATTCATTCAGCTTTACGCATACTTCATTGATTATTTTACTCCAAGATTATATGTGGAATCACTATTCATTTTATTATGTCATAATTTCCACTCCCCTTTTTGTGGATATACTTTTTATACACATAATCACTCCATTTATAATTTCTCAAGTCATCTATATGAACTTGATAAGAGTAATTTTAACTCAATCTCCATTTGTTGTGTTAAATATCCAATTCATTGGTGTTATCTTTACAAGAATATGTGTGAATGTCATCTGATTGATTTACACTGAATATATATTCATATTGAGTGTATTTATATTTTTCACACATAATTATGCCATTGATTTATCCTTAACCTAAGGATACGGTCTTTATAAGAAGTTTCATCTCAAATTACATTCCATTGAGACTCCTTTGTTGTTATACACCAAATCACTTTTATATGATGTATATAATGTACTTTGACATAGTATATCATGAATCCCTTTGTTCTCGTGATATTAAAAGTTTTTATTACCTCAATTATTTGTATTCAAGAGTCTTTCTTTTTGTTAGGAACTCTAACTAAAATATCATTTTAAATATTTTAAAGATTTATTATTCTAAATCTTTCTCATTAATGTCCATGTTTTAAAAATGGTTTTAAGTATTTATTTATATTTACATTAAAGTTTTAAAATTAAAACTGCTTTTAAAAGTTTCAAAGTGTTATGAGACACTTTGATTCAAAAATATTTTTTAAACGGCTTCTTGACAAATAGTGTGACTATTAAATGTTTTCAAGAAAAAGGGGGATGTTTCTCTCAAATAATTTTTATGATTACTTTCATCTGTGTCGATTTCCTTAATTATTCTCGATTGAGGTTAATCTGTTACAATATAACCTTCCATGTTGTATTTAATGAGTTGTGCTTGAATGTGTATGTGCTATTTTTATACCATTCATGGTTTGTAGATAAAGTATTGACATTTCGTATGGTATTTTTAATACGAATGTTTATGTTATGTTTCAAACTTTTCATTTGAGGAATGCATTAGACTTAGTAAGTGACAGGTGGATCTTGCTATAGCTCCTCGATGCATTGGCAGGTCTCATGAGACAAACTAGTCTCTTGGCACAAGGCCTTGACAAAATCTTATTTGTAGTCTTGGCACGAGGCCTTGACTATGTGGTTATGATAGTCTTGCATTATGCATTCCATCATTATAAAAGTGGTTATTGATATTTCATGTTGTTATTCGACTAGTATAATATCCATGTGAATAAGTAAATGGCATTATTTCATTTTATCTTTTCCATATTATGCTGAAGTTCAAGTTTAAAATGTTTTTTTAGTTATAAAATGCCTTAAATGTTTGTGATTATTTATGGAAGTTTTCACTATATTGTTATCCTTAATGAGCATCTAAGCTCACCCCTTTCAATGTTTTATTTTTCCTAGGATGTGAAGAAGTAATTTATGAATGAACTGCATGGATTGTATGAGGGGATATGAAGGCAGTATGTTTTTGTAGTTTTTTTAACTTTATGATGTAATGTAAGACTTATGAATATATGTAGTGTTTCCAAGACTACTAAACTAATTGGTCTTTCAAGACTTGATCTTTTATGAGAATGACAATGTTATGTAATAATGCACCGACTCTGGGTAATTGGGGTTGGGGAATTACAAACCACGTCTCAAATATCTAATATTTTAGATAATCGTTGGTAACAATATCCATATCCAAGTTCAACAGCATAGAAAAGATATTGGAATTCTACAGAATGGTACAATCTCTTTTCTCTATGGTTAGGAACTCTTGGGTCTTCTCCACACATTACATATTAGGATAAAACTAATGGTGAATATTTTCTTCAACAATGCCTAGGTAAGATAATCATACAACTAATATTTTACAATAGTATTCCACCACCACCTTAATTGTCCCTTATGTATATACGTTGAAAAACCAACCTTAGAGTCCTCAAGAGACTTTAAAAATTTGAAGATCATCTCAATCATATCAAGGAACTCCTCTTGTTATTGGGTTCCTTTTTCCCCATGGGGGGTGGTTGAATTATTCTTAGTAAATTATCAGCCATGATCCACCACTCATCCTAGGTTTTAAACAGGAGCATGACCTAGATTCTAAATTAAAATATTATCACTTATGTCAAATAAGGGTACACAAGAGGATTCTCCTACGGATCCTTTCTCAAAACTTCCTCACTTTAATTAAAAAGAGATATTATTTGAGGAATTATATAATGATCACAAGACCAAAATCAATCAGTTTAATAGTAAATTTAAAAATAATAAGACTAACTTCGTGTGTCAATTTCAATGCTTTTAAGTGAGAAGAAATAGAATAGTTAGGAATTTTATGAACATAAAAAAGAAAAAATGGAAGAAATCTGTATATATAAATAAACTCCATATCAGGTTCACTCAAATAACCTTAAACACCAAGTTTCAATATTGGTAAAACTACCTTACCACCCTGGTAACCTTGATTAAGTAATGGAAGTGATATGGTCATACCACTTTTCCACATGTAACATCTGAATTCAAATGGTCCAAAATCTAATCTACTAAGATACCAATACAAACCCATGTAGTGTCACAAAAATTATGACTGAGTAATGGCTATGTTACCAAATTTTAATGGGAAAAAATGGTCCACTTGACATGTTACTAAAGGTGGTATGCCACATGGTGATGTAAAATAACAAGATAAAAACATATCTCATGATAAACAGGAATTGGGAAAAACAACAAGGTAAATTTTAGAAGAAATAAAACATATCCATGATACATACAATGTCAGTCCAAACATGCCAAACTAAAATGATAAATCATTTAAATTATAAACAATTCCTTGAGTGGTAATTTTTCACCACAAAACCATCCCACTATGAAGAGGAGGACAATAAGAGAAAATGATATGCTACAGAATACCCTATCATTTTCTTGATCCCTAAAAAAATACATCTACAAATACATATGTAATAACTTAGGGTGTAATAACAAACCCCAATAGGATACCACTAAAAAATCTTTAAAATTGATAATATTAAGAATGCATCGGTTCTATCTTTAAATCAAATCCATTTTAAAAATAATTTTTATTAAAATAAAACTATTTTTCAAAACAGACATTTGTTTTTATAAAATCATACCATATTAAACAAGTGTAAGAATATGTAAAGTATGAAATAAAAGAGGTAAGAAGCCATTGATGCACTATAAGATAAGAAAGTGAGAAAATAACCGTGAAAATATCATCACATGATAAACCAATCATAAATGACAAAGAATGCCATTTGGGCTCTATGCTATGGGTATAAATATTGGATATAAAAAAATACCAAAACTCATACTATGGTGGATCCAACCAATATAACCTCTAGTAGAATTACACACAAAAGTGATATAAAACTTTTTGTGTCATCACACACATAAAGAGTCATAAATCCTTTACCAACACAATTGTGTTTACCCAATGTGTGAATTCTTAAAAATCCATTTAAAAACTATTAATACATATTGTCAAAAAAATCAAATCAAATCATCTCTTCTTCGGGTAATGAAGACCATTTTTGAAACCAAAACTTCCTTTTAAGAATTTCATCAAACACTTGGTGTGATAAAAAAAATTCTAAAGAAATAAAATTTAAAAAATTATATTACTTCAATAATTTCCATTCTAATAGTTAATCATTAATTTTTATAGAATAAACAAAAGTAATTTACAATAACTAAATCCATTTCATGAATTATAACCTCATGTGTTGATACATCTAAATCATGAATGGAGGAAACCATTTTGCTTAGAAAATAGAAATTAGAAATAAGAATATCAGTCTTAAAAATACAATTTAGGAGGGAAAACATTGAAGAATTGATATAAAACAAAAACTGATCACAATATGATCCTCAATCAAATCCAATGTTTCTATATTGAATAATAAAAATGAATAAGATGAGATAATTATAACCATGGATAATATAAGCATTATCCATGATGATTAATTTTAGAATGGAGGATTCTGGAAATAGGGAGATCGCCCAAATTCACCCATCATTACCCTAGGGTTTGAGAGAGGAGCCTACAATCTGAATTGAAAAAAATCAAGCATGTAGTGTAAATTTAACTACTGTAACTAAGAAATTAACATAGTGAATTTCTTTCATGGTGTGAATTAAATGAATTGCAAATATTCTAAAAAAGGATTGTACCTAGGTTAAATTAATCTTGATTGACCCATTGATAATGTGAAAATAATTCATGAACTTTACTTTTTCATGCTTTATGCCAAACTCAAAACACCTAACTGACATTTTATTCATGTCACATAACCATTTTAGTATTTGAAGGTGTACTAAAGGTAGTTTATAGTCCAAATTATATATAAAATTTCCAAACCAAATATATATCCCATTCAACTCAAAGCGAAAAATCTAAGACCTTTAAAAAAATTAGTCATACTACATTAATTCAAATAGAAATGAATCCCTAAACATTATATCAAAATAAGGGTCAAGTTATTCCAGAATGGAGGTAATAGGATGTTGAATGATAAGACAATATCCCCCCCTCGCAACAAAACCTATAATAGGACAAGGTTTGGTGACTGTCCCTAAATTGACTATCTTCTAAAATGGGAACCCTTAACCTATAACTACCTATAACAAATACACACACACAAATCCATATATATATATATATATAATGCATTAAACTAATGCTAACATGAAAAAGATGAATATATATAATCAACATAACAATATATAAAATATGCATAAGACATCAGGTAAAAATACATCACCAAAAATGAAACCAAATAGGGGGGAAATAACGGATGAGTTCCAGAAACACAAGGCACTTGGAATATTTTCTATTCTACATGTACTCTTGATAAAAATCTATTAAGAATATTTTCCACCCTATCATAAATCAGAATTCCCTATAATTCATCTCTAAGAATCACCATGATTATTATTCAAACAATCCCATCCCACTCCATGTCCACCTAGACCATATTTGAACCCACGTGTTATCTTCATGGACACAACACATGTCACAACAATGCCCAAGAATGGGTGAGTATAAATTATACCATTAATAAACCCAATATATCCAAAAATTATCATGATGAAACTTTCCATCTAATATCGTAGTATGAGAGGTGACCAAGAGGATAAAGAATAGGGAAAACTAGAACACCAAGTCAACTCAAGGATCTGATACTAAAGACTGACAAGATGAATATTAATGAAGGACAATCTGGATATGGTATATCAATAAAAATCTCTAGGACGTAGTGAAGTCATAGTATTATTATCTTAAACCCTCATTATGCATACCACATGAAAATTGAAATATTATATAAATATTGAATATGTAATAAATCATGAAATTGATCACAAATTGAAAACCAAATCTTGAGTTCAACACTAAGTATATCAAGGAGTTGCATGTCCTGTGGAAGTCTATACCTTATATACTTATTACAACCAAACTCCTATAAGAAAACATAAATGGGATCATACCCATCACTGTAGTATATATGTATATATATATATATATATTAGAAAATAGAGCCCCACCCCCTTTAGTATATCACTACCAATGTCCTAAATAAGTATTCATGCTACTATTGTGATGTAATCCATATAACCTCTCTAAAACTGTATTAGGGGTCCCACACCTCACCTATGGGATGAAAATGGTTGAGTAGGTAACTACTAAAGTTGGAGACCAATACCCAACCCTATCTCTTGGAATGAGGGAACCAACTCTACATATAGAGGACCCACTCCCCATATATGTATTGGGTGGGATACCAACCCTAAAAATATTTATGACTTGGGGAACCCACTTCTCTATGTAATACACATCATCTGAAGTGGTACCGACGCCAATATAATTCTTAAGATAACACATTTTCCATGTCATCAATCCAATATAATTACTCCAGAAATCTATTTATCTCACCTAATATACATTATCAAATAGAAAAACTGTATCAAAACATTGTAATCTAAGTAGAAAAATACTAATAATAGAATATTTACATACCAGAAATTATAATTCAAATTAAAATTTTGAATTTCAACATATTAAACAAGGGATATGATATGTGATGGGATCTAAGGCTAATTCCATTAAACAGATTTAAATACAATATATTGGTCTTGAATCATCTATCTCGATGTATGGGTCATAATATGGCAGACAGATTATCAATCTAACATCTTGGTATAAAGATACAATCGAAGAAAAAACTAATAATAATAATAATAGTATTATTTTTATTTTTATTTTTATTTTTATTTTTATTGTATAATACTTACCACCAGCCTCTTAGTGACTAGTAAGGATGGGTTTTATTGGACATTTCTTGCCCAGTATTAAGCCCTATGATGCCTTTCCTTATTCTGTTGTGATTCATAATGCACAGATAACCTTATATTATTAAAATTACATATATATATATATATATATATGATCTAGGAAGGAATATATTCCTCCCCCAATCTTTCACATGGACTAAAGAGTCCTATTTATTTTAATAATTTTATTTTGTTTAAGAAATATTTATTATAGTTTAATTAAATAACTTATTATTATCTTTGGATTCACTTTCATTCATGATATATGTGGAAATTTATTTTACATTATCACGATGGATACATGGTACATAACATGTACATGAGATATATTTTGTGCTAGTGATAATTATAGACCATATATTTAATGAAATTGAGGATCTAAAAGGGGCCTATATACCTGGGACATAGCTTTTGTTGCTTCACAAACCTTATGAACCTTTTCTAGAGATATTTTCAAAGGAACAATTTATCTATAATATGAAACACCAGGTCCCAACAAGGGTAATTAACATAGAACTTATATTAACTCTAGGATTCCATAATGTGTTTTTGAGTAGTAGTGGCCTTGATAATCATTTCATTGACCAATACAGGTCCCAATAACTTACATCTAGTAACATGCTCCTAATATGTTGGTGTTTTTAATTTCATACCATAAAGGGATTCATAATGTTTCATATAAATTCTCAAGTGAATGATATTTTCTTAATAGATATCTTCCAATGGATGTTATCGATCCCAACCTCCTTTTATTTCTATATAAAATCTCTAAAAATACCCTCAAGTGTCTAGATAGTCCATTCGGATTGGCCATATTTGTGGGATTGATATTATATAATGAATTTCACCACTTTATTTAAATCATAGGATTAATTTTATAGAACTTTGAGATAAACTTCAGATCACAATTATATACAATTGATAGTTTTTCTACATGAATATTCACATGTTTTCTACTATATATCATTTCATTTTCATTAAGTGATAAGTCATCTCGAATGGAAATGAAGTGATTAGTCATTTTATAATGGTCCCCCACACCCACATTTCATTATTCCCTTTGGTTTCCTTTGTAAGTCCCATGAAAAAAAATCATACTTATTCTCTCCCATTTCCATGAAGGTATATATAATAGTTTCACCATCACCTTCATATTTTTCATTTATTCCTTCACTTATTGACATACGAAGAACATTGATTAATATTTCACAATATAATTATTCATATTGTCCCATCGATTGTGAAAATGGAGATATCTATTCAAATTTTTTATCCCAAGGTGTTCAAATAATGATGAAATATGAAAATTATTAAATTCTTCATTCATTGTCATAGGATTTGATGGTACGCATAGTTATGATCCAAATCTCATAGATCATTTTTCATCAACGTTGAACTCTAAGGATTTCCCCTTCATTACAGTAGATAGCTTCTTATTTATATATGCATCATTATTTTGGTCTTTCTTAAGCTTCTATAAAATGGATAATTGATATATCATTTGAGGATGTTATGATGGTGTTAATTCCTTTTTGATTCTCATTTCTATCCTTTTCATTTCAATGAATATTGGATCCTTCCAAATCCTCATTGTGTATAAGGTTGGATAGTATTTGTTACCAAAAGAATATCACACATTATTTTATTTCATAGAATGGTAGGGCATTGAGTAGTTATAAACTTTGATCAACTCTAACCACTTTAAATGGTTCATTTTAGGTCCTTATATATGAAAATATGCATGTGTCTCTTATGACCCATATATATATCATAAATATATCCATAGAGATAATACCACCAAATCATAAATAATAATATTACCAAAACCTAATCTATAAAATGTGTTGGATAATTAGGCTCATGAACCTTCAACTATCTATAGGTATATGATATTACTTTATCATTTTGCATGACAACACAACCCAAACACATCTCTGAAGCATCACTATAGATCGCATCTAAATCCCCACAAGTGGGTAGTGTGAGTACAAATGTTTTTATTAGCCTATTATTTAACTCTATGATGCTCTCTTCATATTGATCATCCTAGAAAATCATGACACACTTTAGTGTTTTCTTGGTTTGGAAGTTTGAAAATCATGAGAATTTTCTCACAAATTAAAAATATTATAAAGATAATCCAAGGAAACTATATATCCCTATTTTAGATTATGTTATGTGTTATTATTAAACCTCTCTTTTCCTTGAAGAATAAATATATATCTTATTTATTGTGAAAACATTACACAAGAATGATACTCTCATTTTCTATATATGATCAAGTCCTAAGATGATTTTATTTCTTTTATTATGATTCGGTGGGGAACAAGATATATATATGAGTTGTCAAGGGGGTGGGATTGACACATCCCACAACCTTTCACATGCCCTATAGAGTACTATGTTTTTTAACAACTTTATTTTTTAAGAAAAATATATATTTATAAAGGGGAGAAACCCTTTACCTATGATTTAATTCCATAAAGTGTGGTGGACCATGTTCCCCCACATCATTTTTTCTCAGTTCAACCTAAGATACTACCACTAACCACATCTCCATCGTGAACCAATCTTGATCCATCTAACTCCACCTCATACTACAATACAAGCTTCCTACACCTGATACTCACTATCACAAAACCACCTTATCTTTAACATCATCCCACATAATGCAACAAATTTCATGTTCTTCTACTACGTTATGAGTTGTTGTTTTTGTTTAACAACTCTCACATGTTATTCAATCACTCATGTTGATCCCCAAAAAACCTACACTAATCTCGAATTCGATCACATATTAAAACAGAAAAAATAAATCATTTTTTACTAGTGATGAAATGAGAGGATACAACCAATAAACATCATGAATATAATAAAATGTGACCATAAAAAATAATACACTATACATTGGGTTCTAAAAACTATTGAAAATCATTGGTAGAATGAAAACCTATTAATTCCTACTAAAATGTATATTAAAAAATTGATGGGTTCATAAAATTTTAAGCATGGAATTGATTGAAAATTATCAATACAAATCCAAAAATTAATGAATACATAGATAATATAAAAAAGATCCCTGACATGATGAAAAATAACTATCACCTCACTTATCATGGATATTTTTATTATTTTAATTGTCACATTATCCAATCAATGATTTTATTGGAGATATGCATTGAAATCATCATCATTCCCTCAGATTTCCAATGATCTCTCTTCAATATATCTCTATGGAGGCTCTAATATAATCCCATAGTTATACAACTAACTCGAGGTAATTTCTAAATAGGGATATAAATGGGTGAAACATTAGGTTAATCAATTAAATTATAAAAATTATTTTATAATTTAATTTAATAATAAAATCTACAAGATAATTTGAACTATCATGAGGCCTAATGTAAATGTTACATTTATCATTTATAGGGTAAACTCATCAATAAAGACTAAATCGTGGTGAATCTAAAAAAAATTCCCTTTATGTGGTGCTTCCTCCTGCCCTAACGAAGACAGTAGCCACACCAGTTCCTCCCCCCTTGGTGGGGGAGGAACCCTTGTTACCCTCTGAGGAAGGTCTTATTAACCCTTTCCTTCCCTTATCTAACCCAAATCTCCTCCCTTCCTTCCCATGGATATCTCTTTTCCCTAATGTTCTAGAACTCTATAATGGTATTTTGAAACTTCCTCTTTTGCTATCGGAGTTCAAAAAAGCTTCATCCTTCCTGAAATTGATGTTGATATCACAATTTAAACACCTCTTCTTGTCATTGGATGTTTTCGATCAATGTATCTTTGGATCTTGGGGGTTACAATAATATGCTACAGTAGGGATTCTCGTTAGCTATCATTTTTTGTTCAGATTTTTCTTCAGAGGAGGATATGATTCAGGCATGGTCCGGTGATCTGCGCAGCTACAACAGTTTCAAATTATTCTTATTCTGATGGAGATTCAGATTTCATATGAATAGGGATTCTCCATCCACATCCATTTGGGTATGGTTCCATGAACATCCACTCCCTTTTTAGAATCCTTATATTCTTTCAATGTTAGGAAATGTAGTTGGTAGGTATTTTTTCTCAGATAGAAGAACCTGTTCAGTGTGTCCCCCAATCTCCCCACATATTTGTGATGAAGTTGATGTGTCCAAAGATCTCCTAGATTTTTTTTTGTATTGTTTTTGGTGAGTAGTTTTGGTAAAAACAACCAGTCTTATTTGAATCATGGAAAAAAATTTATTCTTCATACATGAAAATGGGATTTTTTTTGACATAATGTAGTCATGGGGGTAAGATGGATTTTACAGAGCTAGGTGAGGGACTTGGAAGATGGAACTCTAGAGCTTCTTTGAAGGAGTTTGGTTTCAGGTGTATTTTAGACAAACATTTGGTGACTAAAAGTTCAATGAAGGATAAGAATCTAATGGTAACTGATGTCTTTAGAAGACTGAATCATGATTTGAAGGTTGTAAAAGCTTCAAGAATCGTGTTTTATCAATTTAATGTAGAAGTACGGACTGAGGAGGCAGAGGGAGGTGAAGGTGGTGATAAATTAGTTGCATCTCAGACATGTGGAGGTATGTATCCTCCATCATTTGATGAGGCAGTTAAGGCTGGAAGGGGTGTTCAAGAGGTGAAAAAAAAACCCTCTAATCTTGGTGGGGTATATTATCTTGTCTATGTTAGGGTGATAAAAGATATTCAAGTCTCTAATGTGACTGATCTGGTGTCCTTGAGCTAACAGATTCCCCATATTTGCAAGGTTATGAATCTAACTATTATGCATAACTAATTCTTGACATTGGATGAGGAAGGGAAAGAATATGAGGATCCCGAAAGATGGAATACCATCATTACAAGGTGGAAACATAAATAAGTTTGGAGTAGACACTAAGACGATGATGAATCAAGAAACAAAGATGGGGTCTCAAGTGACCAAGAGGGGGTCTCATGAACTAGTACGGACTATGAGCAGGAGGCTTTAGTTAATTCTAGTTTAAGGAAAGGGAAATAAGGAAACCTCTTAATTGGATGTTTTCTGGATCCCAAGGGGGGGAAAATACAAGACTACATAAAGATGATTTGGGTACTCCAAAGACAATAGTGACCAGATCGGTAGGCAAGGAAAAGTGCAATGGCACATTAGAGAAGTGTCCATAGAAAAATCTTGGGATCTTTTTCTGTTCTCTGGGGAAGAGATGTTGTAGGGGGTCTTGATCATTCAAGCTTCAAATGAGGATACAGAAAGGATGAATGGAACACTAATTCAAGTGTCAATAAGCAAGGAGCAGGTCACTTGGATGGACAAACAACATTTAATTTTGACTAGAGTATTCAATGAAAGAAAGATTACAGTGGAGGAGTTCTTAAAATCTTGGTAAAATATAGCTTCTCAATTCAAAGTGATCATCAATGACGATCTGGATAAAAAGGTAACAGATATGTCCTGGAAATTATTTAGTGAAGTTGCATCTAATATTTTTAAGTTAACCTTTAATAGTTTTGTTGTATACTATAGTAATTTATTTCTTGTTGACTTGCTGGTTTCTCACCTTTTCCATAAAAGTGTTTTATAATAAAAAATTTAACTTGGAGAACTAAATCATGGTGTTATTTTTTCCACACAATGCTCTATTAAAAATATATAATCATTGTATCACCAAAATGCTCATTAGTCTATAAAAATAATATTTTTATACTTATTATATATTAATCAAGGACTCCCACACTAAAAATTTTATGTCATCTCACACCAGGGTTAAACACCACTCAATGAAATCATCAAAAACATCAGATAACTTTCTATGGTCATTTTCATGGGTAAGTTTTCCATTATACCTCTAAGAAGGTCTCATGACTGTGAAAGTAAAAATTGAGCTATGTAATGATAAAAAAGAATCTATTTCATTATATAATCATCCTATAATAATGTTTTGGATCCACTTAATCATAAAAATAATTCATTATATGTTTTACTCCAAAAAAGATAGGATTTGAAACTCTCATATGATATTATATTTCAAATTTTTTCAATCATTCATTAAAATATTTTATTTGTGAGAAAAATTTTCATTAACCTTGTATATTCACTTTCATTCCACGAAAATAAACTATTTATCCAATTATTGACATCTCAAATTCCTATCGCATCATGTTTATAAACTACACAAAATATCTAACCTTTCCGAAACCTAATATGATAACATAAAAATATAACATATGAATGAAAAACTATAAGTTTACACTCTTTACATATAAATGTTTCTCAACACAACATCTCTTTAATTTCTAATTCATTTAGTATGTTTCCAATATACCATTCCATGCATGACGTTCTTGTTTCAAACATTATATAGAAATATTTGATTGAAAAAACAAATTTTCATCAACTTACAGATAACAATAATAATTATATATAATTTAAACCCTCCTATTTAAGAAATAAATTAAAGAACTAATTTTCTAGATCCATTTGAAAAAATTTATATATCCTCTAGGTACCCATTTATTATAATAATATGACTATTTTTAAAATGAAAAAATGTCAAAACATATCCTCTATATCAACCACTTCAATTTAAGTATATCTAATTAAAAAAATGAGTTTTGTATTTATTATTAGATTTTAAATCTCATCTTGTTTATTTTTAAAAACCCACTTCGTTAATATGATATGTTTTCTATAGAAAAGTTCCCATGTATAATTCTTTTCAATTTGACATTACTCTTTTTTCAAGAACATAAACCATGATTTATCTCTTCTTTCATCTCAAATGATCCATTCTTCACATGTGATAATAGTGGTGTCTATTAAATGTGTTTAACATTTTCAATTTATGTAGGAATTTTTATCACATTTGATATTATATTCTTATAAAAAATCACATCATTTTAATTATATTTTGTATTGGTGGTCGATTCAATTTTTCTTCATTGTACTTTTCATAAGGCTGACTCAGTCCTCTATCATCATGCCTTTCATGACATATACATCCCCAAAACACAATTTCAAACCACTTGGACAATTTACAGGAGATTCTTTGTAATACTGTATAAAATTTACCTTGTCTCTTGATGTTAAATTGAATGGAAATGTCTTTATATCATGTCATTAAACTAACTATGTGGTACAATCAAACAACACGACATTAAACTTTAAACTACAAACTATGTGGTATTTGATTTAAGTAATCAAGAACAAACCCAACATCATCAATATTTCATATCTATCATAATGGGTCCATATTCCACATGGAATCACTTATATCCTCCTTTTTAAGTTTGTATCTTTCATAAATTATGATTTCCCTTTCATTGAGGCCATATTCCATGGGAACTCTCCTCATTGCACTATATTCCCAATGAAATAATGCCACCAATTAGGAAGCCACATCCCTATGGGTATCACTATATTTCACATATTATGATATATTACAAACAAAAACAACATTGTTCTAATAGATCCATATTCCTATAATACAAGTAAAAATTTAATTGGGTCGTATTCCCTTCGAGGTCAACCAGTAATGGTTCAGTCAAATGAATATCACACACCAACCATTCCTAATCACCTTTTACCTAGACATAAGTTTTGAATGATGTCAAAATAAATTTATTGAACCTTATCACATAACCTAAAAAGGTTGGACATGTCCCATTAAGAAGCAATGAACTCTAAGGGTTTTGATTCCCTTAATGGGGGATACATTGGTGGAAATTCTCATGTGAATAATCCTAACACTATTAATACATAATGCATCCCTAAATGTTAATAATATTTATAGTTCCTAGTTTTTTGATTTAAACCCTATAAGAATAAAATTAATCTTAATTATTTAGTAAAGAAAAATATGAAGAACCACTAATACATATAAATTCTTACTTAATTAAATGTTAGTGGATATTTATTTGAATAGGGTTAAGTAATTACATGCTTGAAATTCAGAGGAATTCATGAAAACATCTTGAATCTATAAAAGAGTGACAAATTTGTTAAAAATTCCCCTAAAAATGTGTATATGAACCTGACCTCCCATCGTATTGAACAAAAAAAATTCTATAGTTTCACTAGTAAAGTCCCAACAACCTCCTTTATTTATAAATATGGTCTTCACTAACTCACAACCCCATGGAGAAGTTATATTATAAGTTTAATAAACGAAACAAACAAATTAAATTAGAAACCAACATCATTCCATTAGAAATTATTAAGTAGATGTAAACATTCACATTCAATTCAATATGGTATATAGTGTCTCATTTTCGTTACATAGTATTATGGAAAATATATTTTTTTTATTCATTATTTTTATATGCATCAAAATTTTAACCTTTCCCAATCATGGGGTTAATTCACCATCTATATTTGGTCTTATCCTAGATTCCCCTATTGGGTGGTTGTTTATAATTTGTGGATTTTCTATTACACTATATTTTTGTTATTTATAAATAAATTTTCTCCATAATACATCTTTTCATTATCCTTTTTAATCATCTTTTAATAATTCTTAATATATTATTTTTATTGGTTTCGTGTCATTCATCCAATAACTTGGGTTTTATTTCATTCTTAATATTGGCAGTTTTAATTTTACTTTGAATTTTTAATGTTTATTTATTTTTTTCATGTTGGTAACATATAGGATTAATACCATTTGGGGGAGAGAATTGAGTTTTTTCATATTAAAAGCTCTAATAAATTATCTTTTTCAATAATTTGTTGTAATATAAATCTCTTCTTCATCAAATATAAAAATAGTAAAATCATACGACACACAGAAGTTTTTCTTGGATCACCAACATTAGGATACAACAATGGTATATAATATGATGAAGTGACATTGTAATAAAATATACCAATAACACTACTTTTTAATTATTTACAGTATATTTTTCTTCCTTCATGGTTTATATCCATTGAAACTATAAGGCCATATCCTTAAACATTACATAATCTTAAGTTAAGTTAATAATTTGGCTTTCATTCACATCAAGGATCTTTTATGGTTAAAATATTTAGTGAATTAGGCCATAACTCATATATAACAACCCAAATATTATACAATTCTACTCACAATATTTTTTTCATAAAACAAAAAACATTTTAAAAGAAATATGGTTTCGTTTCATGTTTGAACTTCATAACTATTCCTCGATCCCATACTTGACTCTATTCTTCTATAAATCCTATGAAAAAAATTTCAAAACTTAGGATGAGTATAAATATCTCAGTAAGTGATACACAAAAAATTAAAACTATTAGTCATGTGAAAACATGTAAACCTTGAATACTTTATCATAAAGCAATACTTTTTACCTTTGAGAAGTAGTAATTACACTTCACTGAATATAAACTCATTTCTTACCTTTTTGTAATCAAAATATTACCTTAAAACCCATAGAAATAAACATATAACATATAAAGGTTACTTGGGGTATAATCATACTTAAATTGAATAACCATATGTCTACTTCAACACATATCACTCTTATAAATGGAATACCCATATGGCCGACTTCCATACCCAATGTGTTGGAGGATATAATGTAACCACCCATCCTTAGTTTATCACGAAACCACCCATATTTGGTTTATCACGTAACTACCCATATTTGGTTTATCACTTAACCACCCATAAAATTTTCATGAACCATTATATAATCATAGCACATAAAAGATTAAAATTATCAACATTTCACTCATAAAATTTAATTTGCAATCACAAGGAATCATTTCAAGATATTGATATAATCAAACCATTCTTAAAACCATTTTCAATACCAAAATACATTGAAGGTAATATGGTATTTATTTTTCTTTTACAAACATTTTGGCTTGTAGAGGAATCAAAATATCAAATAATATTTACAGTAGAAAACAATTTCTTTGTCACCACATACATTAAAAAAATATTACTTTTTTCATTTAGTAAAAATATTTTTGGAAAAATATTACTTTCAAAAAAATGAATGAAATTAAATGTCTAAGGGGTTAATTATACACCGTATAAAAGAAGGTGATGTATAACATCAAAATATACCTCAATGAAAGGATATTGAGATTAATTCCCTTACCGTGAGTCTAACTCATCATGTATAACCTTTATATTCTGGAATAATAAAATTAGGTTAATTTCTACTAGCTTGCCAACCTTTTTGAATTTTATTATTTCTTTTATACCACTTATTACCATGTTATAAAAATTAGAATGATAATTATGAAAAGGATTTAAGTATTGTTTTATATTTATAGGATGGTCATGGCATCATTAATATCATATTAATTATTTAAATATACTTATATATATCATAAAAGTGTTATAAAGAATAAAAATGAGACACATCGCTTCATGGAGGTGATAGTTCACACATTCGCATGAACGATGTTATCATTTTTATGCACATGGAAGGTAAGAAAGTAAATGATATATTATTATCATATAATAATTAATATGTCATTAATATCAAATATGAACATTAATTCCATTATTATGACTAGTCATTTGAGTAGGTTATGAAAAACGAATTAGATTGGTCTGTGGAGGTGATAGTTCACACATATGCACGAACTATTAATTCATTTCCCATTTAATAGAAGTGGAGATGGATTTAGGTGATGATATTATCATAATAACATCCCATTATATTTAAGATACTAGATTTATTATTTCATCTAGGAAGAATATTATTTTAATGAATTGTAAGAATAAATAAAATAGAAATACTTAAATAAAATGATACCTCTTCTTTGGTTGATCACCTTTAAAGGACACCTTAACACCTATAAGGAGGGTGTTCTGCCTAAAATAAAGCCTCAAGATTGTGGGTAAGGATTCTAGGAAGTTTTTTGGGTAGATCATGGATGAATCAAAAGGTTTTTTAAGTGTGGCTAATATAGAGGAATATGTGCCTTTTATAGGAGAGGGGAGGGGCACCCTTGGAATTATTAAAAGTATTAAATTAATATAAATTCAATTATGATTCAAAATGGGTAACAGTTGATTTATTTCAAATATAGGATGATTAGGGGTATAAATTTAGTCATACAATAAGACTTAGACAAGTTTTGGATATTTATTAATCCATATCATTTTGTTCTAACCCCTTTTAACTCTTACTATTTAATTAAGTAATTCACACTTGAGAGTTAAAATAATTACCAAATATTGAAAAAAGACCAATGAATGAGTCATTAATGATATTTTTAGAGTTATCTCAACTTTTTTTTTGAATCTTGTTTTTTTATAAATTTTATATAATTTATTTAAATATCTAATATTTTAAAATATGAAATATGTCATTTTTGGCACTATTCATTACATGAATTTTTTTTAAAATCATAACAACATGATTCCTTCAAAAAAATACATTTACTCAGTACTAACATGTCATATCCATCCATAAAATTTGTTTCTAGAATCAAATATTTCAAATTATATTTATTTTAATATTATTAATATCATTTATTTGATTCTTTCTTTAATAAAACAATTAATGTATCATCATTGTTTCATAAATATTTATAATTATTTAACTCCTAAAAGTTATAAATAAATTACCATGATGTAGGTAGTATTTTTATATTTCTAATTAATATTAATAGTCTAATATATCACTTATATAACCCCATATTAGAATTGTTTTAGTAATAAGAGACATAATTGTGACATATTTTCCTTTACTTTAAATTAAATGATATAAATGTCATAATCACACCCAATTGGATTTCAAATTCCACAATTTAAACACAAGTATTATATTGTTCTACAGTAACATATCAAATAATATTATGAAAAGTGTTATTGTAGCTTGATAATATTATTTTTTCCTTTAATTTCCCTATTTACCTTTAACTGTGGTAAATAAGATACTAAAGTTACTATTCACCAAAAATTATTTTGATTCTATTGGACCACATTATTCATAATTATTATAACCAAGTATGATAATTTTTTAAAATTAAATTCACAGAAGAGGCAAAATTAAATTTAAAATTAATCTCGTTGGCGATATGAGAAAATGGTTTTTTTAATTAAAACATTCAAAAGTTCACATAGTTTTTTTATACAATTTCAATATGAAATTAATTAAAATGAACTAGATTGGATTAAATAATAAAAATTAATCTAATTACACTTTAAAACCAATTAAATAGTGAATCTAACTATATAAATAAGTTAAATGAAAGAGAAATTTTGAAATAAAATGCAATATTTTTCACTATTCATTAAAATATGAATTTAATCACCAAAAATTCAACCAAAGTAATTTTTATGTCCTTATTATAAAGAAGAAATTTATTTGGTCAAATATAATATATAAAAGTGAAAAAAAACTATATTTAAAAAGGTTTTTCCATCAAAAGGCGATAAAACTACATTTTAAAAATATTAGAGTATTTTATACTTAAAATTATATTTATTCTCATTTTAAGCCTTTAAATTTTATTGGAAGAAAGTAAAAAATTTAATAAACATGTATAAACATAATATAGTTAGTTGTGTTTATTCCCTTTTATATAATGTCTAGGTTCTAACTACCATTTAAAATAACAATAATAATAATAATAATAATAATAATAATAATAATAATATATTAATATTATTTTGTAGTATAACTTAGCCTTGGGTGGAACATAATATTTCAGAGAAAACTATTATTGTGTGTTGAGTACGCTATCGAACATAGAATCCCCTTTAAAGTAAAATTAATATCTAATTCTTAAATATTAATAGATTTAAAAAAAAAATATTATATAATTACCTGGGATGTTACAAAAACTTAATAGCTCACTACACTCTTACATAAGGATGACTCACTATAAATCCATTGGATATGTTTCATCTCAAAAATTGAAAACTAAAAAAATTAAAAAAAAATAGTATATAAATGAGATATTTATTTATTAAATTGATAATATCCCCATGTCCATATTTCTTTATCATTTCATGTCAATGGGAGAGAAGTCTATAATAATTTTGTAAAATATCTTAATATAGGGGTTTGTCTCAATTTTTTCATAATATTTCAATTACATGTATAGATCATTTGATTACTTCGTGAGATATGATGAATATATTTTATCTTTATACATATACCTTAATACCAATGTTTTTTAGGATCTTTAAGGATTCACATAATGTTGGTGAATTAGTGTAATCAAATTCTACTATGTTTTTCATTTAAACAACCCTCATCCCCAGTTATGATGAATGAAAAAACATATTATTTTTATATTCTCTATTCATTAATAATAATATTAAGGTAAAATATAATAATTTTGATAGCATACTAATCAACTAATGTAATCATAATGGTAATGAATATTTAAAAGTATTATCATTCAAAATTACTAGCTACATCCTTGGTATGATAAATGAAAACATGATTACATGATTTATTATAATTATGATGAATACAATGATTAGATTTTTTATTTAAAATCATGTTGGAATAAACTAAATCCTAAATAAAGTTGTATTTTCAAGTATATTAAAATATTATAATTAGTATACAAAATAATTAGAGTCTTTAAACATCAAGAGAACTCCCCAACATGTTTTAAATGTGTACCTACACCACTTCACTCCTTCATACAAAGAATTATTTTAATAAATAATGATTAAAATATGACCATAAAAATGAAATTATTATACAACATTCCATAAAGAAATAATAATTAAATGAAATTTATTTTACCGTCAAACTACATAATTATTCTTAGAACATCACAACACAATCCCTAATATTTTTCCTAGTCATCATTCGTGTAATCCAAGTATTTTAAATTTATAAAATAAATTGATAATGATACTAATTAATAATTATCTCTTTCAAAGTCTCATTTTCTTAATTATTTTATATCTTACTCGTAATATTTTATGTAAAATGCCTCATAAACCTCTAACACGGTTTCCCACATGAAAATTTTAAAATAAAAATCAAAAAAAATGACTTCAAAAATTAACTAACATTACCTTATACTCAAATGTGATCCATTAGAAAAATACAATCCATCAATCCATAATTGAGGTTGTTCGTGTATTTATGGGTTCAATATTCATGGTCCTATGATGAACTATTCATTATAAATCATTCAAAATTCATAATTTTATATTTTCCATTGAAACTCACTTGAACCTTGTTGGAAGTAATTATAATTACATTAGGAACAACAACACCATAAATACAAATTAAAACTCAAATTTCAATATTTTTTTATTTTAATTCAATGAAAATATCCCTTGAATTTTAATAATACATGGATTAAAATCAAATTTTAATTATATTTTGATGTTTTGTACATTGATTAAAAAGTGGCCCAATTTTGGATTTTTAATGAATTAATTGAAATATTTTTTTGAATGAAATATATCAAATTTAATCATATGTTTCTATAAATTTATATGTTATAAGATTTAAAATAGGCCATGATTTTATTTATGATGTAATAGTCTAATTTTTTATCATTGTGAAATGAAAAAAAAATTATAGTCTAACACTACCTACATCTTATGCTTAGAGTACAAAAAAATACCAAAAAATGGTTTTATCATATAAGATTACATCATAACACCCTAATGCTACAATTTGCTTGACCCTAAAGATGCACCATGGTATACTAAACACTAGGTTAACTCCTTGAGATTTTTCACTCCCCAACATAATATAAATATCTAACATATATTATTTCTCTCATCTAATTTACTAATAACACTCAGTTCCCACTAATTGCATTCCCTAAAATAATTGATATTGTCCCACTATGTTTATAGGGTGTAAAACTAGTATTCCAATAGAATATATGTCCTATAGTTATATATCCTCAAGCTACCATGCTAATTCACCATTTTCACTAGTATAATCTCTATTGAAAAATAATACACTATTTTTATACCAATATAGTATTAATAAAAAATAATATTATGTTATGAACCTAATTTATCCTTTTTAAAATTGCCTGATGTAAAACATTCATCAGCATCCCTATTATCTCAGTACATGACTTCAAGCAAGCCTCTATGTATACCAGTATCTTTAGACAATCAGATAGGGACAAAACCATATATTGTGGAGACTATGGGACTGATATCATAAATGAAAATATTAAATAAATAACCAAATATAATAAAAAAAATCATCTTAGTAATCATAATCAATAACCCAAAACTATGCTTATCTCTAAAATTCCCCCATTCATGGATGTTTTGTGTTGGTTCAAAACTTATTTCCATATGATGGTGATAACAATTGTATACTACTGACTCTTTGTTAGCATATTGATTGAGGGGCTGGATGGTTTCATCATCCCTTACATGGAATAATTATAAATTCTAATAAAAATTTATATATTTATAAACAATTATTGAATTCATATGAATAATAATATGGGATAACCATAAGAATTTATTAACTAAATAATAAATTTAATAGTACACATAATGTGAGAATTTTATTTATTCTGATTTCAGCCAAATATTTCAACATCCTCTTATTTAGAAACAAGTAGTTTATAAATTTTGATTTCATCATCATATATTTGGGAATTTGGATCTATTGAATGGATGTTGGAATATTTTTGGAGATGGGATCATCACTATAAAAGGGAATTCATATGTATCCCATTGAAGGGAATAACAAATAATGTAGTCTAGGGGAAATTAATGAAACTTGACACACCTTTTAAAGCTATATTGCAAGGAAAATAGTGGTTCCTTCTGTATTCATGCATCTATGATAGATTCCAAAAAAAATTAAAGTCACGCTGAGTGGATTTCATGGTAAAAGGTACATATTAATTTTTTTGTGACACTTACACAAAAGAATAAATTTCTAGGTCATCCTATATATTAATAAAAACACATAAGAAGGTATGGTTCGTTCCTGAGCCTCATAAGTTTCTATTTTATCAACCTGAATATAAGGTAATTTAATTATCATCACATAATAAGTCAAGTTATTTTTTGGAGATATTACTTGTTTAGAGGGATATATAACACTAATGGTTTTGGTATTGAAAATTGGATAGGAGTCCTATATATCCTATATGAATAGGTATAAAAATCCATGTAGTTATGGTTTCATTCTCAAGGGTTGTGTGACTTTGTTAGTCAATGTAATTTATTATCTAGATATAATGAATACATGGTGAAGGTTTTACAGTAACAATTTAGCATGTGATTTATTCTAAGGAATACTTTTCATATTTAACATGAATTGTAAGATAGATGAATAGATTTTAGAAATCCATATTATAATCATGACTCAAGGAATATTTAAAAACTAATTAGATTAAATCAAATCAAGTAATATTAAGAAAACCAATATGAGTGACTTGACTCAATGCATTTTTTAGAGCTTATGTGTATGATACACATATAATAGAGGATTTGAGGAAGAGGTAACCCTACACCCAACCATATATGGTGGAGAAATTTTTTAATGGGATAATATGTGTTACAACATTATAGAAATAATGAATGAGTTTACTTTTTAAATGGGTGACTTTTCATTGAACAAGTCCTCAGCATCTGTAAAAGGAATATTTTGTGAAGTGGGTTATCATTTGTCAAATATTATATAGAATTTAATCATTGGAAATAGGATAAAATTTACATTATAATCCCCTAATTTCATATATGACTATTCTTTTAGGTTAGTGGATAATAAATTATAAATACATTTTATTTAATGATACCATTTTTTGAAATCCATAGGAAAAAATACCATGAATGAATCATGTATGATTATTTTAAAAAGTATTTTATATGGGAGTCCTGGTAAAACAAATTGTAGGGAAAGTAATTATAATGAATATATTTTTTGGAGAACTCTTTCTCTATATATCTCTAACATAGGTGTTACATGGGAGGTTTATTTGATGGGTTGATCAATGAAAATGGTTTAAAAAAGACTCAATTTTTTAACAGAATTTTATAGTACAAAAAATGGATCTTAATGAAGTATATGTCGTTAATCCATCCTTTTTAAAGATTTATACTATATATTTATATGTAGTGAATAACAACCACCTTCCTTGAATATGTGTGCATATAAGATGTATATTATCATAAAGGATGACTAAATCATTCACATGAAGAAAGAATCCTAGGAGAACATGGATAATAACAAACACAATGGGAAGAAATGACATATTGCAATGTGGATCCTACATAGAAATCAAGGATATTCACAAAAATGTCTCAAGGAGATTCCTGACTATGAAGAACATACAAGTCCCTGAAAGAGTTCTTATCTAATTCTATAAAGGATTACTCTCATGAATAAAGGCCCTTCCAATAATGAATATTACATCTCAAAAACATTAAATATCAATTTTTCTTAATTATAAAGTGAATCCAAAAAAAATTTGATAATAAAAATTGATTAATAAGTCCATTTTTAATCTATAAGGAGTTAAATTGATTATTAAGAAATTAAATATGCCATTGGATATAGGGTTCCCTTGTAAAATGTTTTCTCTTGTAAGATATTCTTTCTAATGATTTGGATAATGCCTAGGAGAAATGGTAGTGAAATGGATGATTATCCTAGAATAAGAATGGATAAATCCCTACATTAATAAGGCTTCAAAACAATGATAAAGATAAATTTTTCCATCATAATTCAAGACCATTGAAAAATCCATTATTGAGTTATAATATTGTTGTCAATGATATAGTATCGAGAATGGAAATAAAACCTATGACTTGGACTGAATGGGATATATAGTTGTTTCAATGTATCCCATTATAACTAAAATCAATATATATATATCTGTAGAAATTTTGAGTTTATTCATATGTTCAAGGAAAAAGGATATTAGTGTCAATATAAGTTTAAATATCCTTCAAAATCCCTATAAAATAGGAAACTTACTTGGATTGAGTTCTTAAATAAGGGGGTGTATTATAATTTTATATCATATGAAATATCTCAATTTATAATAATAATGTTGTGGGTGATGGGATATATGTTTCCCAATTATAATCATTCAATGAGAAAAATGTGTTATGTAGTTTATAGTTATACAAATAGGACTTTATATTTTGTAATTTAATTTCATGTAGTGAGGACTATGTTCATCTAACATAAAACATCATACATGATATTTTTCTATTGGAGTGATAATAATGTGAATGTTTCCTAAATAATATGGAATATATAAATCAATTAGGACTTATTATGTCTACTTCTATAGAAAATCCATAAATTAATATCATTTTTTATCAGATTTACCTTACAATGATGGTAATGAAAATAATTAGGGTGATCATTCCTAATTTACTCCTTAAGTCTCTTGATCTTTATATGCTAAAAAAATTTATGATTAAATTAATTGAGAAATATGTGGTATAAATATTAACTATACATTAATAAACATTTTTCTCTCTGTGGTTGGGAGATATACAGCCCTAATTATTTTTCATTTTTTATTAATTTTTATAGTATACTCACATTGAAATAGAATATATTTATGTGTCACTAGATTCATTATCCCCTTATCAATATTATTTTAAATCACATCTATAATGATATAGTAATACACAATTATATTCCCTAAAAAAGATGGTATTGGAATTATTTGGAATGATCTCTCAAATAAACCTCATCAATTCTCATAATCCTTGAGGTATCAATCAATTTGTTCTCTATAGTTAATGTAAAATTGTAAAATACTTTCCTAGGTTATAGGGAATATGCATATCATTATCTATACTTTAAAGGAAGATGATAAAAATGTTTCAACTATGTGTTATATATGCCTTTATTAGTTTGGAAACATTGATGAATATGATATCTAGATAGTGTTATTAAAAGATGATAAATTTTATGGGATATGTTAATGAAATTAATTACAAGGAACTTGAGAGTTTCACTCTGAAACTAGAGAAAAATAACTCCCCAGGGAAATTCATGGTTATTATTGAGGTTGAATGATATATATAATGTAAGAAATGATGTGGTGTGTAATATGAAAATTTCCCGAACCCTATAGGCTTGGTAAATTCACTATAATGAGAATTAATTAAGAATGATATTATAATTTCACTATTTAAAAAACATCTTAGAATAAACTATTTAATTATGTTGTATAGATTTTAATTTTGACACTACAACTAGGAAATTATTCCTTCAATATGGATGAAATTATAAACTTACTAGGATTGAAAGGAGGAATAAATTATGACACTATTTTATTTTCCAATTAAAAGATGACAATCTAACATTTGTAGTCGAGGTTAAAACCCAACTAATTAGTTCTTTATTTAACATCTAGAGTATTATACTTCTTCACATACTATAATATGAGGGATTTTTTTCATATTTTCTATTTTAATAATTGAACTATTTTCAAAATCACATTCTTAATCATTGGTAGGGGTTTAGAAATATTTTTCAGATATAGATTGTGTATCTCAATGATCCTCTATAACTAAGAAAACATTGATAGAAATAGTGTATATTATTTCATAAAAATAATTAGGTTTATTTCACTATTTCATCAATAAAATAATACTAATTGAGGAAAAGTAGTGATCCTCATCAGTATAGTATCTAGTTTGGGGGATAGTGCCTTTTTTGTATTTGTAGGTTTAGTTTCCATTCTCTAATTTCAGGATAATAGAACTCAAATTAGTCTAACATAATTTTTTAGTCATTGAGGACCCCTCTTTATATTTGTATCACTTTTGATGAATGTATCAGATCTTAGGTGACTTAGCTATAGAAGGATTTACAATCTGAGTTACAGAGGGAATTTGGGGGTCATGACTGGTTGATTAAATCATCCTCTAATGATAAAATGTGCATTACTCATTATATTTTTAATCATACAAACATAATCCTTTTCATATTCCATTATGGGACAGTTTCCCATATTTTTTCTTTTTGGGGGATAATCAAATTAAAATATTTCCCATGTGACTTGGGCTAGTTCAGTGATACTAGAAAATAATCAACCATATATTATATAAGATCATTTATAATGAAGAAATATAAGATCATTAGAACCAATTTATGAAAGTAGTGGTAATAGTTTAAGAAATCATTCTACTTTTTCATTATACTTCTCAATTTTTGGTAATAATATCGGATTATTCTCTAAGAAAAAGATGAAGTTCCCTATAATTCAATCCTTATGGATAAAATAATCTTTTATCATTATATTAAAAATAACATTAACAAAATATTGTTATCTTATGGGTGGAAACGTCTATTTATACTTTCCGTGAATTTTTTATCTATGATAGAGTTGCTTCATACTCTATTTCATCAGTTATCCATATAAAATTCTTGAAAAATAATTTTATATTCATGTACTCTTATAACCAACAAGGATACTTCTATGGGATGACCACAGTTGATTACCTATCCTATATTTCCTTTATATAGATATCTATTAATTGTCCATTAGAATGCTTCATTTATGAGGAATATTTAATACCCAACCATATTTAATCAAAAAATAAAACTCTATCATTCATTTAATGGTTTAAATTACAAATTCAATAGAAACTTATATAACTTATTATAAATAAAAACTTATAGAGAATTTTATAAAATATAATTCCCTATCTTATGATTGACCAAACTATATAGTTATTATTAAAAAATGAATAATTATCTATTGTCAGCACAAAACATCTGATTTTTTTAGCATCTTATTTTTATGGGGTTTCCAACATTTGGTCACACCAAGAATCAAAAAAAAATTGGGATCATTCTCTATATTACCCATTACATTTAAAACAGAAGTTTTTGGATTCCATATGTTGTTTGAAATATAAGTAAAATACATCCAAACATGATACATGTTCTTCTCCAGTTGCACCAATTCATGTTAAACTTCCATTTTATCCTATTAAGATATAAGATAACCCAATAATTCCTAGAATACTATAACCGATTGTATCCTTGTGTGAATTTTCTAAAATATAATTTCATGTCATTCTAGCCATGGGAACACCTACTAATCAATTAGTGTTATAATAAAATGGGTTGATAGATGTGATCTCATGTTTAGGATGTGTTGTGATTATACCTATTTTGCTCAAGAAATATTGTAACATCCCAAGTAAGTAATTGTAACGCCCCGAACCCGGCTACCCATAGTCGGTGAATTACTTCGTAACATTGGCATGATCACAAAAGATCAAGTCTCGAAAGACCGATTAGTTTAGTAGCCTTGGAAACACTAGATACATTCATAAATGTTACATTACAACATAAGGTGAAAAACTGCAATAACAAAGTCTTCATAGTCCACACTCATATCCTCTTCTAACTATCCCTGCAGGTCATTCCTAAGATACTTCTTCACATCCTGGAAAATATTAAAACATTGAAAGGGGTGAGCTCAGATGCTCAGTAAGGATAACAATATTGCGGAAGCTTTCATAAAAAAACATAAGCATTTAAGGCAATGTATAACTAAAAAAAAGCCTTTTAAACTTGAACATCAACATAATATGGAAAAAGTAAAATGAGACAATGCCATTTACTTCTTCACATGGATATTCTACTGGTCGAATAATCACATGAAATATCATTAACCACTTTCATAATTAGGGAATGTATAATGCCAGACAATCTGAAACATTTTGTCAAGGCCTCGGCCATGATTTCTAAAATGATTAAGGCCTCGACCAAAACCATAAATCAAATTGGGAAATGGAATCGGCCAATTCCACATCTAGTTGTCTCATGAGACCTACCGATGCATCGAGGATCTATAGCGGGCTCCACCCGTCACTTATTAAGTCCAATACATTCCTCATATGAATAGGTTTAAACATATCATAAACCATAACACAATCGTATCACATAAAACATGCATAAAGGAAACATAACATTTCCACATTTCAATCACAAGATATCAATATAACACATTGATATAATAAAAACGCTTTCAAAACCATTTTCAATACCAAAATAAAAGAAAGTTAAAACTTTGTATTTATTTTTCATTAAAAAAATGATGGCTTGTAGAGGAAGCCGAAACTCAAATAATGGTCACGGCGGCGGAGAAGTCGTTGTCGCCGCATAAGTACGGAAACAAAAACATTCCCTTTTGTCGTTTAGCAAAACGCTTCGTATAAAAAATATTCCTTTTGAATAAACATAAAAGTCAAAGGGGTTTATACACCGTATAAAAGAAAGTTGTGTATAAAACCAAATATGCCTCAATGAAAGGGGATTGAGACGAAGTCCTTAAAAGATCATTTTTTTTAAATAAAGTACATCAATAATGTGTATTCACTATAATTAAACATAAATAATGTAAAAATACAAGATAGGACATAATAATATCACGACATAATTTGGAAGTATGAGATTAACCCAAAAAATAGAAATTGGGTTAAGAAGTTCCCTTACCTCGTGTCTGACTTGACTCAACCGTTCCTTAACCTCTTGAATAATAAACTAGAGTTAATATATACCTTATTAAGAACTATTTTCAATTTCATTATCCTTTTTATATCACCTATTACAATGATATCAACATTATGTAATTATTTAAGTTAATAACGGTCGTTTTGTCGATCTTTGGTACTTGAGTCAACAATAAAATTCTTATAATTAAAAGTTGTTTGTGTGGTAGAATATCCATTATCTCCAGAATTATATTCATGATTTAGATTTCATATATATCATATATATCCAGTATATACATTCATTTATAATATTACGTAACATTTATAGGTAAGAAATGAAATGCACCGTTCATGGAGACGGTAAGCCGTACGTATGCATGAACGCTACTTTCATTTCTATTTCGTATTTAATGGAATGAAATCATAATGATATAAATGTATAATATAATTCCAGTATAATATAGTGTATAATACCATTTACTCCATCCTTTATACATCCCACATATGGCATTAACGATTCAAATCACTTTGAGGGGGCGGTAGTCCGCACTTCCTAAAATGAAATTATCGCGTTTACCCATAATAGAAATCATAAAGTATGCCATAAATGAGAAATACAGAAGCATAAGTAAAACATAAACATATTATATATCATATATAAATATAGTGACATCTTAATGGCCACCTTTGAAGGTGTTATATGAGTGTTGAACAATCGTCGTTTCGTGAGGCAGAAATTCGCCATCCACAGAAACCGTATGTTCCTTAACCATTAGATGTAGGTGTGTGTAAGTGTAGCTATAATACTTATTATAACAACATACTAGTATATTGAGGATACTGGTGTTGTTACAAAAGAAATTAATAAAAAGAGTTTAGGGGTTTGGAGAAGAAAAAAAACAAAACAACATTAGAGAAGACATTACCTCAAAATCGGGTAACTCTTTTTGATTTTTGCCAAAGGATTCCTTGGGAAGAGTTCTGACCAAAGTGAGGATTCTAAAAGTAAGGAAGTGAAGTTTGGAGAGTATTTGGGCAGATTTTGGCTGAGCCAAATGGCTTGAAAGTGTGAATTAGGTGGTAGAGGTGGGGGCCTTTTATAAGAGGAGAGGAGGGGCACTCTTGGAAAATAAGGAAAATTTACATTATTATACAATGCTTTTCGGATTCTAAAGGTCCCACACTTATATAATTCGTGGCTAAGGTGATAAGGGTTATAAATATACCCATAAAATAGTCTTTGGACAAGTGTAAGCCTTGGATTGTACATTATCTTTTCATTTTATTAAAATCGTTAAATAATGAGGTCATCGCTGCATCATAATGATGTCATAAATAATTTAATTTATTTAATGTCTAAAAATTATAAAAAAAAACCTATGATGTAGGAAATATTTTTATCTTTCTAATGACTATTTATAGTCAAAAATATGACTTGTATAACCCCATGTAAAAAATTTTTTAGTAAAACATTTCATGTTTGTGTCATTTTTTACTTTAACATTAAATAAAAGGTATTTATGTCATTTTCTAACTAAAGTGGCTCCATGGGGTCCCCAAGTTGACCCATGGATTGTCTTGGTCAGACATGGCACATCCAATGAGGGTAGGATATGTGTCAAGCTCATCTCATATTATTAAAACATTATTTTTACCTTAAACTACACTAATTACCTCTAATCGCGATTAAGAACTTAAAAGTTACTATTCACCAAAAATTATTTTAATCTCATTGAACCAAATTTTACTTCTTAATGACAACCATGTATGTCGGATTTTTGAAAATCAAATCACAGAAGTGGTAATATTTCATTTAAATGAAAAATCAGTTATTTAACTACCACTTAGTGGTTTCACTATTCATCAAAAATTGAAGTTTTTTAGAACAATGCCAAAATTTCACCCTAAGCTATAATTGATATTCCAAATTCAAAAATGATGTCTATTTTAAAAAATTCCAAACATATAAGTTGCATTAATTAATTTTATAATTAATTCTCGCTGTCACAACAAATAGCGTGTTTTTAAGAAACAATTTATATCAAAAGATTGGCAATTGTTCATGCCCAATTTCAAAGTGAAATTAATTCTAATGAACACCATTGGATAAAATGGTAAAAATATATTCTAATTATACTTTAAAACCACTAAACATTATAACTTATCACTATAAATTATTTTGATTAAAAAGTTGTTTTAAGTATTTTTCATTATTCATAAAAATTTGGAAGTTCTCAGAAAATTACAAAAAATTCAACATAGGCTAATTTCAATATTACGAATACAAAAATGAAGTCCATTTTGAAATATAAAATTTCTATAAATTTAAAAAGTGGTTATTACTATTCATAATGGCTACTTTGATTAGTTTCGGTGTGTTAGAACTCGAAGTTGCGTACAATGCAAGATATTACATTATTGAATGAGAAGCGTATCGTGGAAGCTCGGGGTGTTACATTCTCCCCTCCTTCAATAAATTGCGTCCTCACAATTTGAAAATTTTCTTTGAAAACAAAAGGTTGAAAATAGAAAATACCTTTGTGGAAAACCCACATCGGAAATAAGGTTAATAAATATATAACATTAAAAGAAAGCAAGATAAGTACAAAGGTCACCCGAGATAGCCCATTCTAGGATTCTATGAAAATATGGATATGGAGGAGAAACAAACCATCAAGGTCTGATGGAGAGTTTTAGAAAACAGCATTAGGAGAAAGTTTAACTACAAGAAAATCACAACCTTGTGATTGGTTAAACGATCATTGATTCCCCAGTAGGAAAAGTTAACTGACAACATTTTTGTTTTGAGTTACCATTTATAAAGTTGAGGAATTTATTTGGGAGATTTACTAAGAACGTAAGGGAATATACATACTTGTCATGTAGACTTTCATTCTTTAATAAATTTTTACCACAAACACATCTTTCTCTCTAAAAGGTAATACAACTCAAAAATATTCTATTTATCCTAATTGTATAAGGTTCCAAATATTAACACATACCATTTAGATTAGTAAAACTATTTTGTATTAGCCAGGGACATCCTGTAGGCTAGTGGTAGGAAATAAAGGCATGTCGCACTATGGTTGTGGGTTCGATTCCTACAGCTTTGTCCGACGCGATGAGTTATTCCCCATCCTGCAGGTTGTCCTTTTCCTAAAACTATAGTATTATAATATTCCAAAAATAATCTTCAGAATTGTTTTAACCTTAAACAATACTATCCAAGGTTCACCTTAATCCATTCCAACCTATATAGTTATCCAAAATACCTTCGTCCAAACTTTTTCTAAAAGGTCTATATATTCCAAAATCAATTGTAACATCAGATTCCCCAAACAAATTAAAGTTTCTCTTTTTGTCACATACTAAAAATATGATTACCTTCATCATATTAAAACCTTACTGAAATCAACAAGTACTGCAGTACAATCCTTATATATATATCACATTATTCTAATAACCAGAATATAATCCATGAGTCCAAAAGCACCAATACATTAATTATTCTTCTTCAACTGTAGTAACAGCATAAGATTTTCCTTAATCCCTTGGCCTTTTCTGAGGTAAGTTTCCCTGACGCTTAGGACATTCATTTGCATAATGCCCCATTTACCTACAATTTTAGCATTCAACATTGATAGCCTCTTTCTTTCCCTTGCAATCACGCGCCTGGTGACCTTTTTCTCCACATTTATAACAAACTCCCATTCCTTTTAGGCAAGTACCAGGGTGATTCTTCCCACAATTATCACATAATGGAAAATCCTTCTTTCCCTTTTTCCCTTTATCTGTCTCTTGTTCCACCGTTCTCTTCTTCTCTTTCTTTACTTTGTTGTCATAAGACTTAGAGAATTCCTTTTCTGTCTTGATAGCACATGAGACAATATCTTCGTATGTTGAGAACGATTGTGATACAAAAGCTCGACGGAGAAATGGTTTTAACCCATCAAAGAAACGATCAATCTTACCTCTTGGGTTACGTATATAATCTACATCATACCTCACTAACCTTGTAAAGTTGGCCTCATACTTTACGACATTCTCATCCTCCTTTTGTTTCAGACTCAGAAATTGCCTTTCCATATCTTCTCTATGGTCATGAGGAAAGTATTTTTCTAAGAAAAGATCTTTTAACTCCCTCCATTCTATATCCGATATGTCATCATCTTCCTTTATGTTTTGAATCAATGAACACCATTGATCAGCATCTCCAGTGAGGCGGTAGACTGCCATGATAACCTTTTCCCTTTCACTACTCCCCAAGGGGTGGAATATTTTCTCTAAGGAGTTTATCCATTGCTCAGCTACTAATGGATCTGTACCCCCCATGAAATGTTGGTGGTTGTTGCCTCATGAAGCGGTCTAAAATTGATCATCTACGTTGCGGATCAGGGTGCTCCATACGAGTAAGTTTATTATGCATAACCTGAGTGAGTTGTCCCAGTATAGTAATATGTTGATCAGCACCAGTCATATCTCCAGCTCCACAATAATTATCTTGAGCAGGAGGGAAATCCCTACATGGAGTGCGTGCATTGATACGGTTTCCATTCCTTCCACTAGGCGCCATTTCTAAACAATGGCATAAACTAGATTAGTTTATGAATCAAAATACATAATTCCATACTTGTAAAACACTTAACACTAATTGAACTATTTATTTATATAATCCGTAATCATAAAAATGTTTTCTTTGAGGAAGTATATACTCATAACCCTTCATAGTGTTTTGTATTGAAAATGAGAATTATCCAAATCATATCCCCCGGGAGTGTCGTAACCAAGAGTGTAGCAAGGCCTGTTGTCGTGCACCAGTTCCCGTTCGAGTCTAGCTCAAAGCGGTGTTTTCAGGTTTTACCCCTCGGTACATCTGTGCCAGAGCCGCCTCTACCTGCTCGTTTCCAGACAGGGATGTATTGCTCGGAAAACACACAACATCTCTATAATACAAAAATTCTAGGAAGTTATTCTATACTAATCCTTAAAGTCTATCTTCGGGCTATGTGCTCGAATCAGAGTTTATCTAAATCTAGCTTCCAAGGTTAGTACTAAACTGCCTATGATACCAACTGTAACGCCCCAACCCCAGCTACCCAGAGTCGGTGCATTACTTCGTAACATTGTCATGATCACAAAAGATGAAGTCTCGAAAGACCGATTAGTTTAGTAGCCTTGGAAACACTAGATACATTCATAAATGTTACATTACAACATAAGGTAAAAAACTACAATAACAAAGTCTTCATAGTCCACACTCATATCCTCTTCTAACTATCCTTGCAAGTAATTCCTAAAATACTTCTTCACATCCTGGAAAATTTTAAAACATTGAAAGGGGTCAGCTCAGATGCTCAGTAAGGATAACAATATTGCGGAAGCTTTCATAAAAAAACATAAGCATTTAAGGCAATGTGTAACTAAAACAAAAGCCTTTTAAACTTGAACATCAACATAATATGGCAAAAGTAAAATGAGACAATGCCATTTACTTCTTCACATGGATATTCTACTGGTCGAATAATCACATGAAATATCATTAACCACTTTCATAATTAGGGAATGTATAATGCCAGACATTCTGAAACATTTTGTCAAGGCCTCGGCCCAGACGTCTAAAATGATTAAGGCCTCGGCCAAAACCATAAATCAAATTGGGAAAGGGCCTCCGCCAATTCCACGTCTAGTTGTCTCATGAGACCTACCGATGCATCGAGGAGCTATAGCGGGCTCCACCCGTCACTTATTAAGTCCAATACATTCCTCATATGAATAGGTTTAAACATATCATAAACCATAACACAATCGTATCACATAAAACATGCATAAAGGAAACATAACATTTCCACATTTCAATCACAAGATATCAATACAACACATTGATATAATAAAAACGCTTTCAAAACCATTTTCAATACCAAAATAAAAGAATGTTAAAACTTTGTATTTATTTTTCATTAAAAAAATGATGGCTTGTAGAGGAAGCTGAAACTCAAATAATGGTCACGGCGGCGGAGAAGTCGTTGTCACCGCATAAGTACGGAAAGAAAAACATTCCCTTTTGTCGTTTAGCAAAATTCTTTGTATAAAAAAAATTCCTTTTGAATAAACATAAAAGTCAAAGGGGTTTATACACCGTATAAAAGAAAGTTGTGTATAAAACCAAATATGCCTCAATGAAAGGGGATTGAGACGAAGTCCTTAAAAGATAATTTTTTAAAATAAAGTACATCTATAATGTTTATTCACTATAATTACACATAAATAATGTAAAAATACAAGATAGGACATAATAATATCATGACATAATTTGGAAGTAGGAGATTAACCCAAAGAATAGAAATTGGGTTAAGAAGTTCCCTTTCCTCATTTCTGACTTGACTCAACTGTTCTTTAACCTCCTGAATAATACACTAGAGTTAATATATACCTTATTAAGAACCATTTTCAATTTCATTATCCTTTTTATATCACTTATTACAATGATATGAACATTATGTAATTATTTATGTTAATAACGGTCGTTTTGTCGATCTTTGGTACTTGAGTCAACAATAAAATTATTATAATTACAAGTTGTTTATGTGGTAGAATATCCATTATATCTAGAATTATATTCATGATTTATATGTCATATATATCATATATATCCAGTATATACATTCATTTATAATATTACGTAACATTTAGAGGTAAGAAATGAAATGCACCGTTCATGGAGACGGTAAGCCGTACGTACGCATGAACGCTACTTTCATTTCTATTTTGTATTTAATGGAATGAAATAATAATGATATAAATGTATAATATAATTCAAGTATAATATAGTTTATAATACCATTTACTCCATCCTTTATACATCCCACATATGGCATTAACGATTCAAATCACTTTGAGGGGGCGGTAGTCCGCAATTCCTAAAATGAAATTATCGCGTTTACCCATAATGGAAATCATAAATTATGCCATAAATGAGAAATACATAAGCATAAGTAAAACATAAACATATTATATATCATATATAAATAGAGTGACATCTTAATTTCCACCTTTTAAGGTGTTATATGAGTGTTGAACAATCATCGTTTCGTGAGGCAGAAATTCGCCATCCACAGAAACCGTATGTTCCTTAACCATTAGATGTAGTTGTGTGTAAGTGTAGCTCTAATACTTATTATAAAAACATCCTAATATATTGAGGATACTGGTTTTGTTACAAAATAAATGAATAAAAAGAGTTTAGGGGGTTGGAGAAGAAAAAAAAACAAAACAACGTTAGAGAAGACATTACCTCAAAATCGGGTAACTCTTTTTGATTTGAGCCAAAGGCTTCCTTGGGAAGAGTTCTGCCCAAAGTGAGGCTTATAGGAGTAAGGGAGGGAAGTTGGGAGAGTATTTGGGCAGATGTTGGCTGAGCCAAATGGCTTGAAAGTGTGAATTAGGTGGTAGAGGTGGGGGCCTTTTATAAGAGGAGAGGAGGGGCACTCTTGGAAAGTAAGGAAATTTTACATTATTATACAATGCTTTTCGGATTCTAAAGGTCCCACACTTATATAATTTGTGGCTAAGGTGATAAGGGTTCTAAATCTACCCATCCAATAGTCTTTGGACAATTGTAAGCCTTGGATTGTACATTATCTTTTCATTTTATTAAAATCATTAAATAATGAGGTCATCGCTGCATCATAATGATGTCATAAATAATTTAATTTATTTAATATCTAAAAATTATATAAAAAACTATGATGTAGGAAATATTTTTAGCTTTCCAATGAATATTTATAGTCAAAAATATGACTTGTATAACCCCATGTAAAAATTGTTTTAGTAAAACATTTCATGTTTGTGTCATTTTTTACTTTAACATTAAATAAAAGGTATTTATGTCATTTTCTAACTAAAGTGTCTCCATGGGGTCCCCAAGTTGACCCATGGATTGTATTGGTCGGCCATGGAACATCCAATGAGGGTAGGATATGTGTCAAGCTCATCTCATATTATTAAAACATTATTTTTACCTTAAACTACACTAATTACCTCTAATCGTGATTAAGAACTTAAAAGTTACTATTCACCAAAAATTATTTTAATCTCATTGAACCACATTTTACTTCTTAATGAAAACCATGTATGTCGGATTTTTGAAAATCAAATCACAGAAGTGGTAATATTTTATTTAAACGAAAAATCAGTTATTTAACTACCACTTAGTGGTTTCACTATTCATCAAAAATTGAAGTTTTTCAGAACAATGCCAAAATTTCACCCTAAGCTATAATTGATATTCTGAATTAAAAAATGATGTCTATTTTACAAAATTCCAAACATATAAGTTTCATTAATTAATTTTATAATTAATTCCCGCAGTCACAACAAATAGCGTGTTTTTAAGAAACAATTTATATCAAAAGATTGGCAATTGTTCAGGCCCAATTTCAAAGTGAAATTAATTCTAATGAACACCATTGGATAAAATGGTAAAAATATATTCTAATTATACTTTAAAACCACTAAATAGTATAACTTATCACTATAAATTATTTTGATTAAAAAGTTGTTTTAACTATTTTTCACTATTCATAAAAATTTGGAAGTTCTCAGAAAATTACAAAAAATTCAACATAGGCTAATTTCAATATTACAAATACAAAAATGAAGTCCATTTTGAAATATAAAATTTCTATAAATTTAAAAAGTGGTTATTACTATTCATAACGGCTACTTTCATTAGTTGCGGTGTGTTAGAACTCGAAGTTGCGTACAATGCAAGCTATTGCATTATTGAATGAGAAGCGTATCATGGAAGCTCGGGGTGTAACAGTAATGAATAATATAAATTTTTAACTATGTCTATTAATGAATTATATAGTGTTTTAGAGGCTTAAAATGAAAATAAATCCAATCTTAAGCATGGAATACACTAATATTTTTTTAAAAGATTGTTTTACTGCCTTTTGATGGCAAACCATTTTTAAATCTATATTTTGAAAATTTTATAAGCTATGTTTGTCAAAATAAACTTATTCTTTATTATTGGGACATCAAAATTTACTTTGTGTGAATTTTCGGTATTTTTCTGACAATGTTCATTTTTTAATGAATAGTGAAAAATACTGCATTTTACATCAAAACTTCTTTTTAATATAATTTATTTATATGATTAGATTATCTTTTGAATTGGTTTTAAAGTTAAATTAGAATATATTTTTACCATTCAATCCAATGGTGGTCATTAGTATTAATTTCACTTTGGAATTGGGCATAAACTAATGCCAAACTTTTCATAGATATTGTTTCAAAAAAACCCGCTATTTGTTTTAACAACGGGAATTATTTTTAAATCAATTATTGAAATTTTTGTGTTTGGAATTTGGTAAAATGGATTACATATTTGGAATCAGAAGGTCCAAATTATGTAATCAAGACTCTTTTGTTTTTTGACATTATGAATAGTAATGATGATAATTATCTTTAATTATCTTGATTAATGAGTAATCGGGTAGTTAAGGATAATAAAATAGTATCATAATAATAAAAAAATGGCAACAACATGTTTCCTAATTCTACTGGTTGTCTCATGGCCGACCATGGGATGTCTTGTGCCAAACTTGGGGACCCCATGGAATCACTTTTGTGGAAAGTGACTTGTTATCTTTTTATTTTTTTTAAAGAAAGTAAATATAACAAGAATGTATCACCTGATTAAAAGATTTTAAATTTTGTCTACATAGATGATATTTTAGACTATAAATATTTATTGGAAAGCTAAAAATCATTCCTACATCATAGTATTTTTTTCATAATTTTTATACTTTAAATAAATTAAATTATTTATGAGATTATGATGATGCAGTGATTACCTCATTAATAAAGGATTTAAATAAAATGAAAAGACATTGTAAAATCTATGACCTACACATGTCCTAAACCCATTGGATGGGTATATTTCGAACTATTATCACCTTATCCTCAAATTATATCAAGGTGGGACCTTTTGAATCCGAAAATAATTTTCAAATAAAGTAACATTTCTTTACTTTCCAAGAGTGGCCCTCCTCTCCTCTTATAAAAGGCCCCCACCTCTACCTCCTTACCCACACTTCCAAAGCCTTTGGCTTGGCCAAACCCTGCCCATTTTGTCTCTCCACATCCATCTCTTACTCCTTGAAGCCTCACTTTGGGCATAATTCTTCTCAAAGAATCCTTTGAGCTCAAACCAAAGGGAGTTACCCGATTTTAAGGTAATGTCTTCACTTGAGTCCTTTTGTTTTATTTTGCTTCTCCAACCCCCTAAACTCTTTTTATTCATTTCTTTTGTAAAAACTCCAGTATCTTCAATATACTAGGATGTTTTTATAATAAGTATTCGAGCTACACTTACACACACCTACATCTAATGGTTAAAGGATATACTGTTTCCGTGGATGGTGAATTTATGCCTCCCGAAACAATGATTGTTCAACATTATTTTAACACCTTAAAAGGTTTCCATTAAGATGTAACTATATTTATATATGATATATAATATGTTTATGTTTTCCCTAATCTTCTGTATTTTGTATTTTGGGCATACCTTTATGGTTTCCATTATGGGTAAACACGATATCTTCATTTAAGGAAGTGCGGACTACCACCCCCTCAAAGTGATTTGATTCGTTAAATATCATATGTGAGATGTATAAAGGATGGAACTATGATATTATATATGATATTATACTGGAATTATAATGTACCTTTATATCATTATGATTCCATTCTATAAAATACGAAATAGAAATGAAAGTAGCGTTCATGCGTACGTACGGATTACCATCTCCATTAACGGTGCATTTCATTTATTACCTCTAAATGATTATGTAATATTATAAATGCATGTATATACTGGATATATATGATATATATATCATGATTATAATTCTGGATATAATGGATACATGAACAACTTGTAATTATAAAGGGTTTATTTTTGACTCAATTACCAATAATCGTTAAAACGGCCATTATTAACTTAAATAATTACATAGTGTTCATGACATAGAAATAAGTGATATAAAAGTAATAATGAACTTGAAAAATGTTCTTAATAAAGTAGAAATTAACTCAAGTTTATTATTTAGGACATTAAAGAACGATCGAGTCAAGTCGGACCCGAGGTATGGGACTTCATCTCAATCTCCTTTCATTGAGGCATATTTTGTTTTATATACAACCTTCTTTTATATGGTGTATAAACCCCTTTGACTTTTACGTTTATTCAAAATGAATCTTTTTTATACGAAGAATTTACTAAACGAAAAAAGGGAATGTTTTTTTCATACGTATGCGGCGACAACGACTTCTCCGCCGTCGTGACCATTATTTGAATTTCGGCTTCCTCTACAAGCTATAATTTTTTTTAAAGAAAAATAAATACCATGTTTTACTTTTCTTTTATTTTGGTATTGAAAATGGTTTTCATAATGTTTTTATATCAATGTGTTTTATTGATATCTTGTGATTGAAAGGTGGAAATGTTATGTTTCCTTTATGCATGTTTTATGTGATACGATTATGTTGAGCTTCTTAGGCATTATTATGAAGATGGGTGGTTCCATGATAAACTAAGGGTGGGTGAGCCCGATATAGCTCTCCAATGCATTGGGTAACATGAAGGAGTGAAACGTTAAGGTTCCTCCGAAGAGATTTAGGGAATATACTGTGATGGGTATTCCAAACGTAACCAAGAGGGTTACTCCCTACGTAAGAATGTTATGAATGCCTCAAGTTACCTTTATGTCTTATGATTTCTATGATTTATTCATGATTTGATGAGGTATGTTAAAGTGCCTATGTTTTATGGGAAAAGTATGATTTCATTCTTATGTATATATGTACCCATTTTTTCTTTCCATATTTTTATATCCCTTACTGAGCTTTTAATTCTCATCCCAAGTTTTTTTGAAATGTTTTTCACATGTCAAGGGAAAGGTACATGATATGATGATAGTGTCAAGGAAGTGTCAAGAAAGAATCCATGTTTTATTTTAAATATGTTTCCATTGATGGGAAAAAAGAATACTATCTTTATGTAACCGCTTTGTTTATATGTGGAATGTAATTCAATTTTTATGATCTAATTCTCTAAAACTCTAAACCCGAAAATATCCTCAATGTGTAATATTGTAATAACTCAAGATTAAGTAAGGTTTCAGGCTGGGGCCTTATAGTTGGTATCAAAGGTCGGTTTAGATAACTTTAGGAGTTAGAATTCTATTAAATTATTATCCAAAAATATTTTTTTATGGTCAAATTGAAGTGATATAGTATTTGAAAATTACCATGTTACTTCAGCTAAGACATGTTTGTTTAGAATGGTTTTCCGCAGAGGAAACAGGGAAGCAGTGCTAGGAAGGCATACAGAAGGAAATAACCTTCCGAATCAGCATCCTGAGATGGTCGGAATTGGAACTGAACAGTTTGTTGCAGTAATGGTGCAGTTGACTCAAGCGATAAATGGCGGTGGTATCCATACACGAGATCATCCAAATCAACTGCAGAGGAACATGTCAGTGGTGGAACATTTCATGAGGAAACAACCCCCATCATTCAGAGGATCATCTGACCCTGTGCTAGCTGATGGGTGGATTAAAGCACTGGAAAATATTTTCGATGTCATGGGGTGTTCAAACAATAAAATGGTTAGTCTTGTTATTTACCGTTTAGAGGGTGAAGCAGATCAGTGGTGGTCGATGGTTAAAAATATCAGGGACGCTGATGAGATTGATGCTCTCGACTGGGATGAATTCAAAGGTATGTTTCTTGAAAAGTATTTTCCTAAGGCTGTTCGACTTAGTATGGAAAAACAATTCTTGTAATTGAGGAAATAGGAAGACTCAGTGGCTACCTATGAAGAAAGGTTCACTCGATTGTCAAGGTATGCTCCAAATTTTATCCGAGACCTTGATAGTAAAATCAATCATTTTTACTCAGGATTAAAGCCAAAATATTGAAGGGAATTAGCTTCTCGTGAGTTTAAAAGTTATGAAAAGCTTGTTCGATGTGATAATAAGGTGGAAATGGAGTTTGACAATGATCAAGTGTTTTATAACAACCAGCAGAAGAAGAGACTAAGGTGACAGGAGAAAGGGAAGAATTCTTCAAAAAAGTCTGATGGTAAGAAATCTAAGTTTCCAGTTTGTGATAAATGTGGAAAAAGGCATGTTGGGGAATGTCTTATGAATTCTGGAAAGTGCTACTGATGTGGTAATATGGGACATAAGGCTCGTGATTACACTGAAAAAGATTAAGGTGAAGGTAAGACCAAATTTGATTTACAGTTAGTGAAATGTTTTAAGTGCAATGAGATGGGTCACTATGTAAACAAGTGTCTGACAAAGATCTTGAGTGATGGGAAGCAGTTAGACTACAAGCAGAAAGGGGTGGTGAAATCCTTGGCAACTACTTCAGCAGATGTCGGGCCATCAAATGAAGTTGTATCAGGTACTTTGTTTGTTTTTTCAGATTATGCCAGTGTGTTGTTTGATTCGGGGTCTACACATTTTTTCATCTCTGAAAACTTTTCTAGTAAAATGGGAATACCATCTCAAGAAATGACTCCTAAACTTTTGGTAAAAACACTTGGGGTAAATGTTGAGGCAAAAAGAATTTATAAGAATCTTCATATCCTTATCTGTGGAAAGAACCTACTTGCAAACCTTATTGTTCTACCTCTAGTAGAGTTTGATGTTATCCTTGGTATGGATTGACTCTCTATTTACCATGCTAAGATTGATTGTAGAGCTAAAGAAGTTTTTTTTCAGAAAGACTTTCAGTTTGTGTGCAAGAATGAACCCTTACTGTTGATAACTTATCAAGAGGCCAAGAAACTTGTAAAATATGGAAATGAATGTTACCTTGCACACATCGTTGAAAATAATGGAACTGTTCAGATTAATGATGTGCCAGTGGTAAATGAGTATCCTGATGTTTTTCTTGATGAGTTTCCTGGAATAATACCAGATCGGGAAGTTGAGTTTACTGTTGACTTAGTTCCTGATGCTAAGCCATTTTCAAAACCCCTTTATCGAATGGCTCAAATTGAACTTTTAGAGTTGAAGGAGCAATTGCAATATTTATTAAAGAAAGGTTTCATTCCACCTAGCACATCACCATGGGGTGCTCCTGTTTTATTTTTTAAAAAGAAAGATGGTTAAATGAGACTTTTCATTGATTATAGAGCCTTGAATAACATCACTGTTAAGAACAAATATCCTTTGCCTCATATCGATGATTTGTTTGATCAGCTCCTGGGTGCTCAGTATTTTTCAAAGATTGACTTGAGATCGGGGTACCATCAGCTGAAGGTAAAGGAAGAAGATGTTCTGAAGACCATGTTCCATACAAGATATTTCCATTATGAATTTTTATTAATTCCTTTTGGGATAACCAATGCACCTGTTGTATTCATGGACTTAATGAATATAATTTTCCATGAGTTATTGGATAAGTTTGTGGTGGTTTTCATTGATGATATTTTGGTGTTTTCTAAAAGTAAATAGGAGCATGAAAGACATTTAAGGTTTATCTTGAAAACCTTAAAAGAAAAGAAACTATATGGAAAATTCAGCAAGTGTGAGTTTTGGTTGCAAAAAATTTCTTTCCTTGGTCACATTGTTTCTAAAGATAGGATAACTGTTGACCCTGCAAAAACAAAAGTTGTGGAAGACTGGCCAAGACCCACAAATGTAACTGAGATTCGTATCTTCCTTGGTTTGGCAGGCTATTACCGAAGGTTTGTTAGAAATTTTTCACGGTTATCTAGTCCAATGACTAAGCTAACTCGGAAGGGTGTTAAGTTTATCTAGATAAAAGAATGTGATGATTGTTTTCAGGAATTGAAAAGAAGATTGGTGAATGCTCCAGTTTTGGCACTACCTTCCAGAAATGGTGAGTTTGTTATATACATTGATGCTTCATTAAAAGGACTTGGTTACGTCCTAATGTAGAATGATCAGGTAATTGCTTATGCTTCACGATAGTTGAAAACTCATGAGGTAAATCACCTTACACATGATTTGGAATTAGCTACTGTTGTTTTCGCTTTAAAAATTTGGAGGCATCATTTGTATGGAGTAAAGTGTGAAATATATACTGATCACAAAAGTTTAAAGTATATATTAACTCAGAAAGAGTTAAACATGAGATAGAGGAGATGGCTGGAATTAATCAAGTATTATGATTGTACAATTCATTACCATCCGGGAAAAGAAAATAAAGTGGATGATGCTTTAAGTCGAAAAAGTAATGTTTCATTAGCAATGTTGTGTTTGGAACGTGATCCTTTGGTTAAGGATTTGATGAACATTGGCATAGAAGTTTTTGGTGCAGGAAGTTCTTCTGTTGTGTTTCAGGTATCATTGAGATCATCTCTATCAGATAGAATCAAGCAAGCACAGAATCAAGATAGTGAGTTGCAGAAAAGGGTAGAGCTGGTTCAGAAAGGTAAGTTGCCTGAATTCAACATTGATAATGATTGTGTTTTGAGATTTGGGAAGAGATTGTGTGTGCCTTGTGATTCACAGTTGAGGAGAGAGTTGTTATGTGAAGCTCATAGTTCTTTGTTTTCAGTTCATCCTGGCAGTACTAAGATGTACGGAGATCTGCGGGAGTATTACTGGTGGGATGGAATGAAAAGAGATATTGCTGATTTTACTGTGAAGTGTTTGACATGTCAACAGGTTAAAGCAGAGTGGCAGTTACTGAAAGGGATGCTTCAGCCTTTACCAGTGCCAGAGTGGAAATGGGAGAATATATCCATGGACTTTTTTGCGGGATTACCGAAGACATCTCTAGGTAATAATGAAATCTGGGTTATTGTTGATCGCTTGACTAAATTTTCTCATTTCCTTGCTATACGAGTTACTTTTTCCCTAGATCAACTTTCCCATTTGTATCTTAAAGAGATAGTCGGGTTACATGGAGTTCCCCTCTCCATTATATCTGATCGTGATCCCAGGTTCACTTCTAACTTTTGGAAAGGCCTTCAGAAGTCGGTGGGTACTGAATTAAATTTTAGTACAGCATTTCATCCTCAATGAGATGGGCAGTCAGAACAAACAATTTAGACCATGGAGGATATTCTATGAGCTTGTTCAATGGATTATCAGGGAAGTTGGGACCAACATCTTTATTTGGTTGAATTTTCATATAATAACAGTTTTCATTCCATTATACAGATGGAACCATTTGAGGCGTTATATGGGAAGTGGTGTCAAACTCCAGCTTTCTGGGATGAAGTTGGTGAAAGGAAGTTGATGGGACCAGAATTGGTAGAAGAGATGGAAGAAAAATTTCAGCTGATTCAGAAACACATGAGAACAGCTCAGAGTAGGCAGAAGAGTTATGCAGACAATAGGAGGAAGGATCTAACTTTTGAGGTAGGTGATCGTGTTTTTCTCAAAGTCTCACCATGGAAAAGTGTGGTGCGATTTGGTAAGAAAAGAAAGCTGAGTCCAAGGTTCATTGGACCATATGATATTCTGGAGAGAGTTGGATCAGTTGCATAATGGGTGGCTTTACCTCCGAGTTTATCTCAGGTACACAATGTTTTTCACATTTCGATGTTGAGAAAGTATATGCCAGATCCATCTCATGTTTTGAGTCCAGAGGTAGTTCAGCTGGAAGAGAACCTATCTTATGAGGAACAACCGGTCCATATTCTTGACCACAGGGAGCAAGTGTTACGAAATAAGGTGATTAATCATGTAAAGGTTTTGTGAAAAAACCACATGATGGAAGAGGCAACATGGGAATCTGAAAATGCAATGAGGGATAAGTACCCTCATTTATTCGATAAGTAAATAAATTGCGGGGATGAAATTTTCTAAAGGGGGGAAGGATGTAACATCCCAAGTAAGTAATGAATAATAGATATTTTTATCTATGTCTATTAATGAATTAGATAGTGTTTTAGAGGCTTAAAATGAAAATAAATCCAATCTTAAGCATGGAATACACTAATATTTTTTAAAAGATTGTTTTACTGCCTTTTGATGGCAAACCATTTTTAAATATATCTTTGGACAATTTTATAAGCTATGTTTTTCAAAATAAACTTATTCTTTATTATTGGGACATCAAAATTTACTTTGTGTGAATTTTTGGTATTTTTCTGACAATGTTCATTTTTTAATGAATAGTGAAAAATACTGCATTTTACATCAAAACTACTTTTTAATATAATTTATTTATATGATTATATTATCTTTTGAATTGGTTTTAAAGTTAAATTATAATATATTTTTACCATTTAATCCAATGGTGGTCATTAGGATTAATTTCACTTTGGAATTGGGCATAAACTAATGCCAAACTTTTCATAGATATTGTTTCAAAAAAACCCGCTATTTGTTTTGACAATGGGAATTATTTTTAAATCAGTCATTGCAATTTTTGTGTTTGGAATTTGGTAAAATGTATTACATATTTGTAATCAGAAGTTCCAAATTATGTAATCAAGACTCTTTTGTTTTTGGACATTAAGAATAGTAATGACGGTAATTATCTTTAATTATCTTGATTAATGAGTAATCATGTAGTTAAGGATAATACAATAATATCATAATAATAATAAAATGACACCAAAATGTGTCCTAATTCTACCTTTTGTCTCATTGACTACCATGGGATGTCTTGTTCCAAACTTGGGGACCCCATGTAATCACTTTTGTGGAAAGTGACTTGTTATCTTTTTATTTTTTTTAAAGAAAGTAAATATAACAAGAATGTATCACCTGATTAAATTTTTTTTAATTTTGTCTACATAGATTATATTTTAAACTATAAATATTCATTGGAAAGATAAAAATATTTCCTACATGATAGTATTTTTTTCATAATTTTTATACTTTAAATAAATTAAATTATTTATGACATCATGATGATGCAGCGATTACCTCATTAGTAAAGGATTTAAATAAAATGAAAAGATAATGTAAAATCTATGACCTACACATTTCCAAAACCCATTTTATGGGTATATTTAGAACCCTTATCACCTTATCCTCTAATTATATCAATTTGGGACCTTTTGAATCCGAAAATCATTTTCAAATAAAGTAACATTTCTTTACTTTCCAAGAGTTCCCCTCCTCTCCTCTTATAAAAGTCCCCCACCTCTACCTCCTTACCCACACTCCCAAAGCCTTTGGATCATCCAAACCCTGCCCATTTTGTCTCTCAACATACCTCTCTTACTCCTTGAAGCCTCAATTTGGGCAGAAGTCTTTCCAAAGAAGCCTTTGAGCTCAAACCAAAGGGAGTTACCCGATTTTAAGGTAATGTCTTCACTTGAGTCCTTTTGTTTTATTTTGCTTCTCCAACCCCCTAAACTCTTTTTATTCATTTATTTTGTAACAAATCCAGTATATTCAATATAATAGGATGTTTTTATAAGAAGTATTAGAGCTACACTTACACACACCTACATATAATGGTTAAAGGACATACTATTTCTGTGGATGGTGAATTTATGCCTCCCGAAACGATGATTGTTCAACATTCTTTTAACACCTTCAAATGTGGCCATTAAGATGTCACTATATTTATATATGATATATAATATGATTATGTTTTCCTTAAGCTTCTGTATTTTTCATTTTGGGCATACCTTTATGGTTTCCATTATGGATAAACGCGATATCTTCATTTAAGGAAGTGTGGAATACCGCCCCCTCAAAGTGATTTGATTCGTTAAATATCATATGTGGGATGTATAAAGGATGGAACTATGATATTATATATGATATTATACTGGAATTATAATATACATTTATATCATTATGATTACATTCTATAAAATACTAAATAGAAATGAAAGTAGCGTTCATGCGTACGTACGGCTTACCGTCTCCATTAACGGTGCATTTCATTTCTTACCTCTAAATGATTATGTAATATTATAAATGCATGTATATACTGGATATATATGATATATACATCATGATTATAATTCTAGATATAATGGATACATGAACAACTTGTAATTATAAAGGGTTTATTTTTGACTCAAGTACCAATGATCGTTAAAACGACCGTTATTAACTTAAATAATTACATAGTGTTAATGAAATAGAAATAAGTGATATAAAAGTAATAATGAACTTGAAAAAGGTTCTTAAGCAAGTAGAAATTAACTCAAGTTTATTATTCAGGACATTAAAGAACGGTCGAGTCAAGTCGGACCCGAGGTATGGGACTTCGTCTCAATATCTTTTCATTGAGGCATATTTTGTTTTATACACAACCTTCTTTTATATGGCGTATAAACCCCTTTGACTTTTACATTTATTAAAAAGGAATCTTTTTTATACGAATCATTTACTAAATGAAAAAATGGAATGTTTTTGTCGTACGTATGCGGCGACAACGACTTCTCCGCCACCGTGACCATTATTTGAGTTTTGGCTTCCTCTACAAGCCATACTTTTTTGAAAAGAAAAAGAAATACTATGTTTTACTTTTCTTTTATTTTGGTATTGAAAATGGTTTTCATAATGTTTTTATATCAATGTGTTGTATTGATATCTTGTGATTGAAATGTGGAAATGTTATGTTTCCTTTATGCATGTTTTATGTGATACGATTATGTTGAGGTTCTTGGGCATTATTATGAAGACAGGTGGTTTCGTAATAAACTAAGGGCGGGTGAGCCCGATATAGCTCTCCAATGAATTGGGTAACGCAAAGGAGTGAAACTTTAAGGTTTCTCCAAAGAGATTTAGGGAATATACTATGATGGGTATTCCAAACATAACCTAGAGGGTTACTCCCTACGTAAGAATGTTATGAATGCCTCAAGTTACCTTTATGTCTTATGATTTCTATGATTTATTCATGATTTGATGAGGTATGTTAAAGTGCCTATGTTTTATGGGAAAAGTATGATTTCATTCTTATGTATATATGTACCCATGTTTACTTTCCATATTTTTATATCCCATCGAGCTTTTTATGCTCATCCCAAGTTTTTTTGAAATGTTTTTCACAGGTCAAGGGAAAGGTACATGATATGATGATAGTGTCAAGGAAGTGTCAAGAAAGAATCCATGTTTTATTTTAAATATGTTTCCATTGATGTGAAAGAAGAATACTATATTTATGTAACCACTTTGTTTATATGTGGAATGTAATGCAAGTTTTATGATCTAATTCTCTAAAACTCTAAACCCGAAAAGATCCTCAATGTGTAATCTTGTAATAACTCAAGATTAAGTAAGGTTTAAGGATGGGGCCTTATAAATATACATACATTTAAGAGGTTAAATTGAAGGATATATAGAGACTTTATCCTAAATATAATTCTTAATGCATATGTTTCTCCTAATAAATTCAACAATGATCTATTCAATCTCATTCTTTCTGTTTCCATTTTTTCATTTCATTACCCTACCAATTATTCTCAACATATTTAATAGGCTAGTGAGATAAAAATTTTGCATAAATTTTCTTTTTTATTAAGAATTTGGAATTTAATTGGAAATTCCAATATATTCCTCCTCCTTTTCATTTTATTCAACAGTATCATGTTCTAAAATATCTATTATGTCCTCTATTGTGATTTTTACTAGGGTGAATCCTATTTCTAGAGACACTAACTTCCATGGATGAGGTATAAGTGTGATGAAGTTATGTTTAATCATAATGGTTGATAATATATATTTCTATGAGGGTAAAAATGACCCATCCTTATGGGACGGGGTTTTCCCTGAGATATTGTAGCTAAAAATACATTTATACATGTATCTTGGGAGAACATTCTATTGATTTAAATATTTGGTAGTATACCATTGTGGGTACCTCTATGTTGTTTAATTATATCACTCATTGGTGTGAGTTCTATTAAAGAAGCCACTAAATCTAACTCCAAGTAATCATGATCCACATGTTTAATAATGATCTAGTATTTTCTATATTCATATTTAGAGATCTCTGATAGGCCTCATGGTTGTTGTTGAAATCTATATCATGGACCCTTTTTTGAGTTGCAGTGATTATCTTCTCCTAATGGTCTCTATATAATGGTGGTGTAGCATCTATAGTGTGATTTTTCAGTATATTTATTATCATTTCATTTTATTTTGAGTTATTTTATATTTCAAAATATTTCAAGCTTAAAATAAAAATATATATAACTTTTTGGGTGTCCCATGTTTAACCTACATGGTACGAGTTACTCTGTGGAAACTTGAAATTTGGGTCTATTACATAACATTATAATTTTTCATGGACACTATATTTTTTATTTAACTATGTGAAACCCCACAACAATACCGTGGGAATGCTTTAAAGGATCATGTAGCATACACATAGTTGGCACAAAATTTACTAAACATTGTCTGTAACCCAATTTTCTATTTTTTTTAATCATGCTTATTACCTCCCTAAATTAAATCCATATTGTGTCTATTATCATCCTCATGATTACATGAACCAACTTTGAATCCACCTCTCTTGGTTTAACCTCCCCCCTTTGACTTTATCCTCTTCCATTATGATTGATGAAGGATTCATCATGGTTTAAGGATAGATCTGCAATGTGAGGCCTCTCTTCCAATTCTCTCTTATTACCCACTTGTTTTATCATTTAATCATGATTATAACTATTCTTAGTCAAACCCTAGTTAGGGTTATGGTTATGATTTGGATATGGTTTTTGATTATAGGTTGTGTGATTTATCTTCACGAATCTATTCATCTTGTATTTAATGTTTCATACCATTCTCCTTTTATTTCAGTAAGGTTTACCCCATGTATTAACATTTATTATTTTTACTATTTCTATATTAGTTTCTAAATTCATGTTTTAGATTCCAAATAACTATAAAATATGATTAATGAATTTATAGAAGAAATTTTTTTCATATCTTTATCTCTATAATAAATGAAATGTTTTTAAATTTCAAATGATTGTTCAAATTTGATTTTGTTTTACCAAGAATTCCATATTCATATAATATTTCAGGAATGACTTCAAAAAAATATTTCAATTTCATAAATCTTATTTGGTCTTAAAAATTGTTTTTCATGTAGTTTCTTGAAATTTTGGGTGATTCTTGAAATTTATTGTATTGTTAAAAGTTTTAAAGATTTTTTTAAAACAAAATGTGATTTATACAAATGACATGACCATGTATTAGTTGTGAAATATGTTAAAGGGTGTTATTTTTTTCTCATAAGGTTTTAATGAAAATGGGTTGACACTATAACATAATTTTTCAATGTTCTTAAGTGTTATTCTTAGTATAAAATATATGAAATTTTTTGAAGAGAAAAACATAATGAATTACTTCAGAAATGATATTTTGAAGTGTAACTCCACTCTATTAAATAATATAGCTTAGAAATACATGTATTTTTTAATGAATTTATCAGTTATATATTTAAATAAGTTTTCTATAATCATGGGTGTGCAAGATCCACTTTTTTATATCTTTTTCATTTTCACCTTCAATGGGTGGTGTTTTATGTATACTGAGACTAGGTGATGGATATCATGTGTTTTTTCTTGCGAGGGGATTATAGGTTAGGTTGAGATATGTATTTTTTTTATTCCTTCTTTGATCATTGAATATTTTCATACTCACCTTCATTTTTTGTTGAAATCATGGGACTATTGTGTAACTAATGGAGGTATAGATGTGTGATTCCCTATTCTATTTTGTTTCAGCTGACTTGAGCCTATGAGAGTTATTCCCTCATAGGGGTTGGTATCGGTTGGCCCCCAAAAATCTACTTGTGAAATTCAAAATTGAATATATATTTTCATGAGACACAAAGGGGTCCATCATATCCTACAACCAACCCATAAATATTCAAGTAATAACCTAGGGGTATCCCATGACACATAATTTGGGATTGGTAATTTATATAGTGATTTATTATTTTTGTCTTAATAACTTTCCCATTTCGTGTAGTAGTTATAGCACCCTTCGTCCTAATTATTGTAATTATTGATCTCTGGACTTATGGTGATTATCTTGTAGCATTTTATATCCCTTATTTTTGGATTTATTTATTTTAAATGGTTATCAATGATGTTTGGAAAACCATTTTGGATGAAAAATTTTAAATTTGGGTTACTAATGTTTTTTGAAAATGGTTTTTTGGATATAATTAATTGGGGTGAGCAAACATATCTAATGTTTTTTTTAAGGAAAATCAATTGGAATGTTTATAAATTGGTTATAGAAATTATTTTAGTTTTTTATAAAATTATTTTCAAAAACCTACTTTCAAGTTATTTTTAAAACTAGTATAAAATGGATTACTAAATTAAAGTTAAACTTGTGGAAATATATGTGGTGACTTAATGATCATGATTGTGCTCAAACCAATTATATTCCAATTATAGGTTTTAAATTCAACTCGTGTTCTCTCATGGTGTATGTTAGGTGTTAAGAATATTTTGTCACTAAGGATTATGTATATATTAGTGTTTATTTTATTTTATTTATTTTCCTTAATGAACATTCTAAATAGTCCATCCCTATTCCTTTTCTATTCATTAATCATGGTGAAATATAAATTTGGAGTCATATATGTTGAATTATAGGGGCTATTGTGTACATGGGATTTGGAGGTTTTATGTGGGATTTAATTGTATTAATATTTTTTAATATTATTATACTTCAACTTTTTTCCATATTTGTTTTATGATGGACACCAGATTTATATATGATACATGATTAAATTTTTTCTAAAATTCTAATTATAATTTATTTTTTTGTTTTTGGGAAAAAATTTCTAAAAATAGTTCTCATTAACTCTTGGGAACTAGCTTCCAATATATCTGGATGTAGAATGCAATTTATTCTAGTGGAAAACTAATTTGGTTTTTGGATCATGTTTCACTCTGATTTGATTCATCGTAAATGATAAGATAACATATGTTTCTCAGTAGGGAAACAGATTCTTCGAATTACCTCCTGAAATTTATGTGTGTCATGGTAGAACTAAGTTTGAATAGTCATTAAAACATAGGTAGTATGTGTGGGGAGATCTTAGATATCTATTTCCATACCTGACCCTCTGGTCTCCATGGGTAGTTGGATTTGAGTTTTTAATTTGACATTTCTTTTTTATTATAAATGTTTTTTCATAAGGCTATAGACTTAAAAATCACATCTTTATGAGTTATTAGTAAATAATTAATTCACATATATTAGAGGATCATTATTGTATAGAGTTATATATAATTAATCCATCACACTTAAATAAATAAAATTATATCAAGAAGTGGACACTAGCACTTAGTATCCATTTTTTCCACCCACAAAAAATTAAGATATAACATATTTTATTTTCCTAAAACATATTCACCATTTTCATTTTGACCTCATACTTCCCCATACTCAAACATAAACACTGTGAAAAACATTTTAAAATATGGGATAGGTATAAAAAGGTTAGGATGGGACATAAAAAAGAAATGATGAAACCTATTTGTTCAATAATATTCAAAAAAATGTATCCCTTTCATAATAATGATTGGACACAAAATTAATGTTTTCATAAAAAATATATCAAATTATATACCCAAATAATATAATGGTTTATTTGAAATCGTGATATAATAATGAAATCCTTTTCAAAAAAAATTTATGATTTTCACCCTTAAGAGGCAGAAAATAGTTTACTTTACACATGATATTATTATATTACCTCATCAAATCATTATATTTCCTTAAAAGTAAATAAAAATCATAAATAATTTATATAGGTAACTTATTACATCATTTTCCATATCACTCTTACGAATAGAATAACCAATATGGTCGACTTCTATCAAAATTATTCAGATAACCCAACAGATCGGAGGGTTATAACGGACCCACCAATCCTTGTCATAAAATGTAACCATCGGTCATTGGTTTATATTATAAGCACCCAGAATTGTTTTATAGTATAACCAATCATCCTTAATTTATAAAAAACCCACATGTAATTATAAATAATTCCTCAAAACCATAATATTTGTAACACATTAAAACTTATATAATTTTAAAAATATTCATTCCACCCATAAGAAAAAACATTTCCAGACATTGAAATATCCATTCCATTTAAAAAAATTCTCAAAATAACTACATAATAGGTAAAAGATATTTTCTATGAAGAAAACCTGGAATCATGTAATGTAAGTCGATCATTGAATAATGGTTACAGTAGCTGGAAAACCCATTTATTCCATATAAATTAAAAATATAACATTTTTTGTATTTCGTAAAGAAATTCAAAATGTTTCGTAATAAATATATAATAATATTTATTTTAATAAAATATAAATAAAATCAAAAATATATAAAATTTCCTTTTTATGTCCATATTAACACATCTGCAAAATAATATTATGAATATGGACATTGAAGAATAATATTTAGAAATAAAATCATTAAATAATTCAAAAAGATGTCTTTAATGTAATGTTATACTTAAATTAAGTCAGACTCATCATGTACATTTATTTTTCTTCCTTAATAATAAAAATATATAAATTATTTTCTTACTTATGAAATTTTTTCATGATATTTATTCCTTTTATTTTATTTTTTACCATTTTATTTATAATTACATAATGAATTAACTTCACGTCAAATGTTTTGATGATATTTGGATCATATGTCGATGACGGATTTGGTAAGATGAATATATTAAAATAGAACAATTTTACATCATCTAAAAACAATTATCATGAAATAAATATAATTTTATAACCAACCATTAACTATTATTATAAAAAATGAACTACATTATAATCATAGAGATAGTAGGTCATCCATATGCATGAGTAACGTTTCCTTGGTCAAACGAATGTAATTTTTATTTTTTATTTAAATTATGATGATTATATTGTATATAGAATATAATTTTTTTAATTAAAATAACATATTATCCATGTGATATGGTGATGAAGAATAATTCACATCAATTCGTGGAGGTGGTAGTCCAAACGTACACACGAATAACATTATCATTTTTCAATGAATGGTAAGGTAAAAAAATAGATGGTATATTATATGTTAATAATGATAAATAGATATTCAGTATCATTTATATAAATTTATTCATCATTATATCTAGTTGTAATAGGTGATGAATGAATAGGAATTGTGTCAGTTCGAGAGGCGGCGGTCTACTTTACACATGAACAATTGTTTTATTTCCCATTTGATGGATTAGGATATTTATATAGGTTACTCCATTGAAATAATAAATTAATTTTATATTTAATATACTTATTTTATTATCTCATCATGGTCAGATAATATTTTAAGGATTTAGAATAAGAAATAAAATGAAGATGCTTTGTTAAAAATTATACCTCTTCTTCATATAACTTCTTTAGGATTATGCATATTGCCATCCTAGGATGGTTTTATTAAAAAATCAGGGCTTCTAGGAAATGAATATTGAAGAAAATTATTTGGGCATGGATTGGATGAAACAAAAGCCTTTTATTTGTGAATAAAATAATTTCGTATATTCCCTTTTATAAGACAGGGTAGGGGCACTCTTTAAAATTATTAATGTATTAAATTAATATAAATTATTTTTCAAGTTCAAATTGCTCCAAATTGATATGATTTGATTATAATATCTGGATTAGTTGAAATAATATCATATAATAAATATTAAAAAAGTTTTTTTTGTTCTCACCCTTATATGTTTTTAACTTGTTTTAACCCTTTTTGATAATTTTCATCATATTAATGTTTTTTACTCTTTAGTGGTCATGATATCTTCTATAAAAGAAAAATCAAACCATAAATGGAAAATGATTGATATTATAAGCCATATCTCAATCATGTGGTCCAATATAGTATTTTTTTAGTGATTTATATAAATTAATATAATATTATTTATTATAAAACACAATTAATGTCATTTTTGTAAATATTTATTTAATTGGACATTGTAAACAACATGAAAAGTATGGAATTAGAATGTAATCCATTAAAAATTCCCAAATTTATAATTTTAATCTATAAAATTCTTCGGTAACAATAATTAATTTAAATTATAATACTTTTAATATTTTTATAATTACTTATTTTATTTTTATATTAATTGAATAAATGGTGTGTTGGAATTGCGTAAACATTTAAGGTAATTATTTTATCCCTAAAAATTAGAAATAAATTACCATGATAAAAAATATTTTTTATTTAATATAACCATTTATAATATAATATATGTTATTCTCATACGGGTCACAAAATATTATAGATATTAAAATTAAGAGAGTAAAAATTTTGACTTTATCCTTTACTTAAATTTTATAAAGGTGAAAATCAACGATAAATGGAAACATAAGGTAGTATTTGAAAAATTTGGATGTTTATCGATGAAATAGACTAATCTGTTGAATTTATGACATGTTTCTTGATTGATCTTAATCCTTAACACATTAGTTTTAACCCTAAATAATAATTTTTACACTTACTCTGGTTACAAAATTTAATTATAGAAATTATTCATAATAGAAAAAAATAGGGAATTATTTACCAAATATTGACCCCTTTATTCCAAGCATAGAATCAAATTTTCAATATTTAATTATTAAAAATAGTAAAATTTAATTTAAAATAAATCCTAAAAACGTGGTGAAAAATAGCATTTCAAAAAAATCATTTTTAATTATAAATTTTTTAATAATAATTTCATTTTTAAAACTCATTAAAAGGAAATAACTGGATATTGATTAATAAAATGGGACCAATTAAATTATAAAGACATTCCTGAAATGAATTTTAATTTTTAAATTTTTAAAAATAAATTATATTTTCCAAATAAAAACAAAAAATTTCACTGTTTAAAAAAACTTTATATAAAATTATAAAAATTTCATTTTCATCTAATTTTTACATGCTGAATTAAAAAAAATTAAATTAATTTGTAAAATTAATATTCTAAAATTTTAAATTCAAGAATTTAATAATAAGAAAATATTTGTAAGAATAAAACTATTTTCTTTTTAACTATAATATTAATTCATATTATTATAATGAATATATTTCTATAAAATACTGCTAATGAAAATTAATGATACATTGAAATGATTTATTATAATATTACTTGGGATGAAAATTTATTCACCCTTTTTGGAAATCATGTCTTTTCAATTTTAATCACTACCTAAACAAGTGGGGATATCTTTCCCACATGGAAGTTTCTAATTCCCATGTTTATTATTCATTCATAAGGTTTTTATTAAAGGATAACATGGTGAATTTCCTAATTCTATAAAACATTCTTTTTTGTAGTCAAGAATATTAATAATCCAGAAGGCACAGATCAGACAAACGTCTGATCTCCCAAAATATTTTTAAAAAAAAGAAAAGTTCAAGACAAAGAAAAACAGAGAGATTACATCACATCAAACCCATTCCCATCTCCATACTCACCATCAGGTCCATCATCATCTCGTGTGGCCGATTCCCATTCAGAGGACTCATATCTTTTAAAAAGTTCCAGATATTGATTCCTGCGGACAAGTTGCTCTTTGGTGAGTTGTTCCTTGAAAGTTCTCCTTGCTTCATTGCCTTTGGCCGAATCAGGCCTCCCACCACCACCCTGCTTGTGGGCAGACCTAGTCGCCATTGGTTTGGGAAGATCTGAATAGTCCCTTCTCTGCCTTCTCCTGCTTTGTGCTTTCCCACTCAGCTCCTTGCCCGTCATCTCTTTACTCCCATTCTTCACAATGTCACTATAGGAAGATCTGTTGTTGTCATTTTCCTTCTCATTGCCAGAAACATCACCCCACTGCCTATGTTGAGCCACTGGGGGAGAGACAGATTTGCTTTTCATCATCCGCACGCTTCCCGATTGAGTCTCCTTGCAAGGATTGCATTCATATGGACTAATCCTTCCAATAGGAGGACTAGACATCCTCTCCGCACCCTGCTGCCCAGCATCTTGCCCATCTAACACTAAACCATGATTGGAAGTGTTTTCAGGGATGATGGCGCTGAAAGTCCTCCCTTCTTCCATTCTCTCCATTCCCTTTATCTCACCTTCTTACATTCTCTCCATTCCCTTTATCTCACCATCAGCCAGAACTGCAAAACGATTTGATGAACAATTTATCATGTCATTAGCAACTACCTGTGCCCTGATACCAGATGTATTCTGATCTCTGGTTTCATGGGAGCTCTGTTCCTGCTCATGACCCCTTCCCACAAGCTGGAAATCTAAACATGCAACCTCCTGGCCCAAAGCAGCATCCTGGAGGTTCATATTATTCTCACATTGCTCGAAGTCCCCCTGTTCCACTGCCACTGCTGTGCTCATGGAGCCTCCAAATCCCTGCCGAGCTTCCTCCACAACCTGCTTGCCAACAGGCCTCATCATCGTCCCTTCAACCGACATCTGTTCCAGAATAGATTTTCTCCCATTCCTCTGATCAACTGCCTGCAACACCTGAAGCTGAGAAACTCCCCCTTCATCAATAGCACCCCAACTGGAGGAGCTGGCCAGGTCCCTTTTCAGCCTTCTGAACACATCCACCACCAAAGGGTTCACTTGTTGATTTGCCACCTTCCCAGTTTCCACACCCGCAGAAGAACTTCCCACTGCCTCACAACCCGATCGCATCTCATCCACCCCCATTGCAGATCTACCCTCTCCCTCACTGCCCAATCGCACCTCTTCAACAGGTCGCAGATCACCAGCGCGCACTCCTTCCACTGGCCGCAACAGAACACAACCATCAGGACCACTGTTCGCCATCCAAGCCGCGTCTTGCCCAGCACTCGAAAGCACGCCAAAACTCCTACGCTTCAGCGCAGAAGGACTCCATCGACAGACTTCAGCATTGTGCCCCAAACGCTTACACGATGAACAGAAGTCCGTCCAACCATCATAAATAACTCTCTGCTTGCACCGGTATTCTTCACCAATTGTGATCCAAACGTATTCAAATGGGACCCGCGATGCATCCATCTCCACACATATCCTCGGGCAAACCGGATGACAAACAGCTGTCGTTCTGCTATCCGAACACAGGTACCGACCGAGAAGATTGCCAAGCATGCGAATGATTGCAGGGTTTTGAAACGGCAATGGGAGGTTGGGGAAACTAACCCAGATGGCCGCAGACGTCGAGTCGCGGTTCATGTGGAAATCGAATGACCATCGGAACAAGAAGAAGCGATCTCCACTGCAACGCCGTGGTGCCTTCGACCAGGCGCGTATGAGGTCCTTTTCAGAAGAAAACCGGATCATGATGTGAAGCTTATCAAGAAGTCCCACCGTCGCCCGCTCCTGGAGATCCCATTCAGCGAAGACGAATCTGTCAAAAGCGTCGACCAACGGTCTTCGATGACTGAACCTAGCAATTAGGGTGAACTTCAGAAGCGCGGAGGCGTCAGTGAATTCCGAGTTTGAAATCTGGAGATTAGGGCAGCCATCGAGAAGCTCCGGCACCTTCGGACCAAATTAAACCTTCGGAAATTTCGGAAGAAGATCAGGGTTGGAGAAGGGGTGAAACGGGGATGCCGCATTCCTTAAGAAGGAGCCCTCCCCCGCAGGCAGGGGAGGGCCTGCCACGGCCGCCGACTTCGTCACCAGGGAAGACGAGACGTGCTAGGGTTCGACCCCGCCGTCACACCATCAAGAATATTAATAGGTTGTCCTTTATATGAATGGTTTTCTTCAAACTAAACTATATCAAGGATCAAACCATGAGATATTTTAGGAACATTTTTTATTTTAAATGAATCATGAAATGTGCAATGTATATAAGATAAACTCTGATATCGGTCTACTCAATATGAAACTAATCCTATATTATCTAAGATTTTATAAATTCTAATAAATTCCATGCCAAACTAAAACTATTTACGAAAATGCATAAAAATTTTCCATGGATAAACTTTATGAAACATTATTTCCTATCTCTAAAGAAAGATATTTTCTCTGGTAATTTGAATATATTTATTTCCTTCTCTAAAAATTCATCATCTTCTTTTTAATAATATTCTCTTTTTCAATAATTTCTTCAACCAATTTTGGACCCAACAATTTTATTTCCCTTATTTCATCCCAAAAAGTTAGAGTTGAAAAGAAATTTTCAAATAATTATTCAAAATGTGTCATTTTTATACATCAATCACAAATTTTATTATAAGAAAACTAAACCAAAGAATGTTATTTATCCCAAATTTCATGATAATAAATTGGACAAGTTCTAATCATGTCATCCAATGTATGTATCATTTTTACTTACTTTCTATTGGACTAAGGATGGTGAGCTATACTGAAATTTATTTTAGTACTTGATGAATTTTAAAAACATTTTTGAAAATTAGTTTTAAAAATGGGATCACTATAAGATACAATAGAGAAAGAGACTCTGTGTAATCTAATTATATCATTATCATAATTTTGAGAAATATTATCCAAAGGTATATTTTTTCAAATGGGAATAAAATTCATAGATTATGTTAATCAGTCAATATTAACACACATTGAAATAATACCTTAAGATTTCATTAGTAATCCATCCATGAAATAAATGTATATATTCTCAAATTTCCATTAAGGAACTGATAAGGACTAAAAATCTATTTTTAGTCATTTTCCTTTGTCTTTAACCAATTGAAAATTCAAATATTTTATTGTAAAATCCATAACATATTTCTTCATTCATTCCCACTAAAAATGTTTCTGAATGTATCTATATTTTTTTGCTACACAAATGAATCAAGAATATATAGTTATGAGCCTTAATCAATAGTTAATTCTTTAATTATGGGTCACAAGAAACGCATATCCTTTCCCTATATCTCAAAACACCTTATTTTTCAATAATAAATTTAGGAATCCTACCATTATTAACAAAATATACCTTTTTCCTTTGACTCCTGGTATTCTTTTAGACCTTGCTTAATTCTCTCTGATATATTTTATTGTATTGACACCTAAAAAAATAGAGGGAGTTCTATCATACAAAATTTATAATCTAACATTAATAAAATAATATACCAATGGATCATGTTCTAGACATAGCATAATTAATGATTCATTATCTTTCAAACTCAAAGCATTAGTTGCTCTGTTTTATTTACCTGGATGATAATGAATTGTGATGTCACAATCCTTTATTAATTCCATCTCTCTCCTCTATCTTATGTTCAACTTTTTCTGAACTAATATATACCTCATACTCATATGATCTATATAAAAATTATATTTTACTCCATATAAATGGTCTCGCCAAACTTTTAAAGCAAACAATACATCCACGAGTAGATGTTCGTGTATAGGATAAGTTGTTTAATGAGGTTTTAATTGTTGTGAAGTATAAGAAATTACATGATCATTATGCATTAAAAAAATCATTCAACTCAATGAATCACCATTATATATAATAAAGGAAAACTTTCTAGGGGTTAATACTGTGGCATTTACTAAACTTCTTTCAAAATTTCCAAAATCATTCATCATATTCTTTTGTTTATATGAACCTTATTTCTTTTCATGTTACCTTAGTTATTGGGATAAAAAAATTTAAAAAGTTTTTAAAAAATCATCAGTCATATCCTTCTATTATATGGAAACATTTAATATCATCAATAATTGTAGATCTTGTCCATTAATCAATAACTTTAGTTTTAATAGGATCTATAGTTAGGCCATCTTAATTTATGATATGTATCATGAATGAAATCTAATGTAACCAAAAATCACATTTGATAAATTATATATATTACAAATTTTATTCTTAGATTTTATAAAACAATACTTATATGTTTTTAATTATCCTTATAACATTTAGAATCAACGAAAATATCATCAATGAATAGAACCACAAAATTATCAAAATATTCATAGAAAACTCTATTTATAAGATCGATAAATATAGTTGGAGAATTTTTAAATCCAAATTGAATAAGCACAAACTCATAATCACCTTACCTAGTAAAAAATATAGTTTTCCAAATGTCTTCACCTACACCTTTAGCAGATGGTGTTCATACCTTGGTATTATATTTAAAAAATATCAAGCTCCCTATATCTAATCAAAAAAATTAATCAATATGAGGAAAAAAATACTTTTTAAAAATAAAAATTTTATTCAATGATCTCAAACCAATTCAACTCCCCATGAATCCATATTTTCTTTCAAAAAATAAAATAAGATCACCAAATGGTGGTTTTCTTGGATGAGTGAAACCTTTATCAAGAAAATATTGCAATAGATTTTTCAATTATAGACATTATACTTGAGAAATACTAGAAGATGGTATTGAAACTTTCTTAGAATCATGTACTTAGTAAATAGTAAATTCAACTTATGAATCAAGTATTTCTTTGAGAAACTCATTGGGAATAAAATTTAAGTATTCTTTTAGTACCATCACATCATTTATCTAAACAGTTCCCTTATTTTCAACAATATGATCAAGGTAAAATCCATTTCAATATCTAAATAGTTTATTATATTCTTGATATGTTATCAATAGAATTAATTTAGTCTTATATAAAAATAGAAACTCAATTCAAAAAATGACTTCATTTTCTTTACAATCTATCTTTTCATGGTAATATGAAAGTCAATCCATACTTAGAATAACACCAAATTCTAAAATGGTTAAGATAAAAAGGCTTGTAGGGAAAACCCATCCACTTATTCTAACATGAAAATCATTATAAATTATTATTTCCATAACAATACCCCCATGTGTTTTTACCAAAATTAATGAATTTATTTATTGGGGTAAAGTTTCCATTTTAATAGAAATTTTCTTAAACATTAAAGAATTTTTAGACCCAAAATCAAACAATACATTATCATAATATTAATAAACAAGTAATATACCTATTGCCACATATTTTTATGTCCCAACATCTTCTACAGTTGTTAAAAAATATTTCACCACAACCTTATTCTTATATTATTTCTACTTTCCATCATTTTTTTACTTCATCAAACAAGCATTTATATAATGAACTATATCATTAAATTTAAATCGCATTAATTATTTTTTTATCATAATTTGTATTACTGCTACAAATATCTATTTCATTCCAATCATGAGCCTTATTCCCAATAATACCACATAGAAGTCACTTCCCATATTTAATTAGACATTCCCTAGGGTACTTATGTCCACACATATCACAAACTAAAACTTGGTTTTCCTACCTTCAGATTTCTTTCATTAGAGATTACTCATTGTATTCTATATGGGATTTCTCTTCTCCTTGTTTTCATGGAAAACATTATCCTAGAAAAACACTATTTATACCTTCCCAACACATCAAAAAAATTCTCATCATTTTAGATATCATAGGAACGTAATTATCTTCTATATATAAGCATCAATACTGAGTAAAACAAACTAATTTTACTATCAATATCTTAGAAAAGATTTTGTGCATACCTTTCTAATAGGGTAAAGTATTCTTCAAAAAAAGACACTTAATCATCCCTGATTTGTATCAATTAAAATAATTTCATTTCTATACAATGTTGAATAGCCTTAGGAAAATATTTCTCAAGGAAAATATTTTTAAATTCATCCCATTATAAGGAATATATCTCTTCTATATCTATAATTTTCATATCCATTGACCACCATTGTTCATCTTCACCATCAAAATGATAAAAAATAAGAGTTACGTTTTAATGATCTAAACATCCAATGAAATATAATATATTTTCAAGGTATTTAATACATCGATAAGATATAACTGTATTAGATGATCCACTGAATATTGGAGGGTGTTGTCTTATAAAATATTCTACTATTGACATGTTCCTCTATGGTAGATCTGTATTCTATATAGTATGGGTACCATCACCATTTATAGACTATGTAAACTAATCTATTATAGTAAAAAACTACTTAGTTAAAATTTTATCCATTACAAGTTAATGATTTGGATGTATTTTTTCCACTTGATGCCTTCAAATTTCAGCTTCCATGATTTATTTGTTGAAAATAAATATAAAAAACATTTTTTTGTTGAAACAACATAGAAATATTAAAATTATATATAATGATAATCGTAATTTAGAATCTCATCTGTGGATTTACTTAAATTATACTAACTTCTATAATTATCTAAATCATTCCAATGAAACTAACTATAATGATGATCCTTAAACAATACATAATCTTGAGTTTCAAGCCAATATTTAATTCTATTACATTTTATGATCATTAGGGTTTATATTTTTAAATAATTATTCTATTACCATGATATAAATTAATATTATGCCATAATGTGGATACTTCCACTTAGTATCCATTTTTTCCCATAAAAAACTTTTATGATATAACTAGTTTTCTTTTCTCAAAACAACTTAACATTATTCATCTTAACACCATCCTTATCTCTAATCATCCCTAAAACCCTATTAAAAGCATTTTAAAATGTGGTATGATCACAAAAATCTTCGTCAGAGATATAAAAATAATGATGGAAACCTATTATAATTTTAATACTCATAAAAAATTTCATTTTTAAAAATAGTGTTTGGGATGAAAATAAAAAATTTATTACTCATTAAATCAACTTATCTTACCAAATAAATTCATAAAACAATTCATTAAAAATCATAAATGGAAAAGTAAAAATCATAAATTTTATTTTAATTAATGATAGAACCATGGAAACTTTTTTATAATGTTATACTTTTCACTCTTAAGAAGAAGATAATACTTTAATTTAAACGTAAGTACATTAACTTACCTTATAAATATAATTATATTTAAGTAAATACACATAACAAGAATATATAATTATTATAGGTGACATGGGATATAGTTTTTAATATCACTCTTATTAGTTGATAAACTAATACAGTAAACTTCAATCAAAATTCAGAATAGAACCCTATACATTTGAAGGATATAATTAACCCACCTTACCTTGGTTTATAATGTATCCACCAATCCATGGTTTATAATATAACCAAAAAAATTTATTTTAAAATATAACCACCCATCCATCTATTATAAATTAACCAAATTTAATTATAAACAATTACCAATAATTGAACCATAAGTGTAACACATGATTCTTACATACTTAAAAAAATATACCATAACTCAAAAGAAAATAATTTCAGGATATCTAAATATATTTTTAATTTAAAATATTTTATAAAAATATCTAGAGAATATGGAATGATATTTGTTTTTGAATAAAAAATATAATCTTATAAAGGGTGCTAAAAATAAAATAATAGTTATGGTGGGGGAAAACCATTAATTTCGTATACGTTAAAATATAATATTTTTTTTTCTTTGGTAAAGTAGTTAAAATGTACCGTATGAAATTTGTAAAGAGATTAATTTTGAAAATCAATGAATTACAATTATATTAGTCATAAAATTTCCTTTTTATGTCCATATAAACACATCCATAAAATAATTTCATTAATATGGGTATGGAAGAAAAATATTTGGAAAATAACCCTATTAAATATTTTACACAAGGTTTTTAAAGTAAAGTATCCATTACCATGAGTTTGTCTCATCATTTATGTTTCTTTATCTTAAATAATATTAAAATAATTTTAATTATTTACTTACTTAAGATCATGCTTCAAATTTAGTATTCATTTTATTTTATTTATTAACATGTTAAGTACAATTACTTAATCACTTTAATTCACATCAGTTGTTTTGATGATATTTGGCTCATTTATCTAAAATTAATTTGGTCTATTGAATATAGTCAAATTGATCATTGTTCAGTAATATATAGAATAATAAAATTTACAAAATGTTTATTTTAAATTCAACCATGAAATATGATAATTGAAAAATGAACAATATAATAATCAGGGAGACTGTAGATTGTATGTATGCATGAGCATTGTTCCCATGATAGAAAGAAATTTATTAGTTCTTTATAAATAAATTAGGATGATTGTATTATATATATGACATTATTTAATTAAAATTATATATCATCCTTGTTATTTGGTGATGAAAAATGAATCACGTCACTTATTGGAGGTGGTAGTTCACACAAACTCGTGAACGACGTTATAATTTTTCAATGAGTGAAAATGTAAGAAAATAGAAGATATATTATATATTTAAAAAGGTAAATATTTCATGAATATTATATATATATATATTCATTAAATCGGTTATTATAACCATATTTAATGGGATGTTATGGAAAATAAAATTACATCGGTTCTTAAGGTGATAGTTCACCGTACACACGAATGATGGTTTCATTTACCATTTGATGGAAGAGAACATTAATATATGTTATCAAATTAACATAATAACATATTATTATATGTAATATACTTATTTTATTATCTCAAAATTTTTGTAGAATATTTTAATGATTTAGAAGATGAAATAAAATGAAAATTCTTGGTTAAAAACCATGCCACCTATATAGAAAACATCTTTAGATTTTAACCTAAATACTTCCCAAGAATGTTTTATAATCATACCATAGACACTATTAAGTGGTTAAGGACGTAAATAAGGTTTTATTAAGGTTTTTTTAGAACCAAAAGACTTTTTATTTGTGATTAGAAGTGGAGAGGGGGTTCTATTTTTATAAAAGAGGGAAGGGGCACTCTTGGAATTTCTTAAAGTATTAGAATAATATAAATTAACGTTAATTTCCAAATGGATCCAAATTTAAATGATTCAACAATAAGATTAATATGACTAAATTTAATATAATGTAATTAAAAATATAAAAATTTAGGTGATTTTTTCACCCTTGTCTTTTTTATTTTAACCTTGTTAAACCTTTTTGACAGTTTCTACGGTATTATAGTTTTTTACTCTTTAAGTGTCATGATAGTTTGAATAAAAGGATAAATATCCCATAAATAGACAATGGTTGATGTTTTAAACAATATACCAATCATTATGGTGATGATGTAATTTTTATATATTTTACATCATTTAATAAAATATTATTTATTATTAAATTTCATTAATGTTGTTTTTGGGACTATTAATTTATTTTGACTTCAAAAACAACCTAACAACAATAGAAATCGAATATAATCCATTTAAAATTCCCAAAAATTCTATTTTTAACTATAAAATTCATGTGAAACAATGATTCATTCCTGTTATATTACTTTTAATATTTTAAATGTAATTTATTTTAGTTTTCTATTAATTGAATAAATATTATAATGGCAATACGTAGGAATTTTATATTGTTATAACATCACTAAAAATTAAAAATAAATTTCCATGATAAGAAAATTATTTCATTAAACAATTTATGACAATGAATAAGTTTCTTTCATACATATCACAACATATTATTGATATTAAAAGAAAAAGTGTGACATTTTAGACTTTATCCTTTACTTAAATGTTATAAAGTTCAAAGTCAAAGAAAAATGAAAACAAAAGGGAATATTTTAGAATATCAAATTTTTATGGACAAAATATACTCATCCAATGAAATTAAGTAAATTGTTTTATAAATTTTAATCATTATCGCATTAGTTTTGTCCCAAAATTACCCATTTTACCTTTATAATGGTAACAAAATTAATAAAGATAAAAATTTTAATAAAAAATATTAAATTGTACCTATTTCCAAAATATTAAACTCATAATTCCAAAGAATAATACATTTTTCAATATTAATTTTCTATAAGTGGAATAATTTAATTTAAAATTACACCAAAAAATCTATCTAAAAAAAGTTTTCAGAAAAATTTCCTTTTATGTATAAATTTTTTTTTCTAAAAATAAAAGTATAAAACTCAATAAAAATACCATAATTGGATTTTTTTTAATAAAAATTAAATAATTAAAATTTATAGTGAATCAAAAATATAAATTTAATTTGTAAATAAATGAAACAAATTATAGTTTCCCATAGAAATCAGTATCTTTCACAACTCAAAAAGTATCAAACATTTTAAAAAACTCTAAACAACTCATATTAAACAAATTTTTACATTATGAATTAAAAAATATAGAATATTTTTTGTGTTAAAATTATAAAATTTTAATATAAAGTTTTTAAATTAAATAAAATTTTAATAAGAATAACATTATTTCCTTTTTGATTGGAAAATTAAAGAATGTTCTTATAATTAATATATCTCTATAAAATAAAATTAATGAATATTACAAACATTGAAATATTATTTATTATATAATTACCAAAAAAATTGGTTTTTATCCTCATTTTTATTAGATTATTTACTTTTATGGTTCTATTGGATTTTAATGAAAATGAAAAATGGTTCGATGGATTGAGGTCGGATTTCATGACCTAATAAACCAAGTAGTGACCAAACACAATGTCTTGAAAATTTATTAGGAATTATTGTGTGGTATAACTATGGTCTATCAAACCATGTATCTAATTCAAATGTAGTTTTATACCTTATTTTGGATTGGTTTATTATCCTTCTTTGAGTGACACCCCATTATAGTGTAGAATTAAAGGGGTAATTTTTATTTCTTAATAATGGATTTGACTATTCATTGAATTTTATTATGCATCAAAAAATGTGATTTTTAAAAATATTTTTTTTGGGATGAAAATGAGGTATTTTAAGGGAATATTTTTTGTATGAAAATGGCCATTTTCCCTTGTTTATGAAATGGTATTAGTCTTTTGGAAAATTTTTGGGGGTTGTTTTGTTTTTAAAATTGGTTTATTATATTAGAAATACTAAAAAATTTCCTTTAAATTTTTTAATAGTTTAAGTGAAAAATATTTTTACCCTCCTAAGGTGTGTTTTTATAGGTGATTATTTTCATTTAATGAAAATAATGTGGTTAATGATTTTAAATTGTTCTAGAAGGTGATAAAGTTCAATGAAATGAGAGTTTATTTTATGTGATTGTTTTGAATTTAGTATAATGGGATGTTAACTCATTTTAAATTATGATGACTCTTTTAAAAGGGTTTTTGTGGTATACTTGTTAAGGGGACATGTTTTATAAAACAATAGTTTTGGGTTTGTCTCATGTTTGGCATTGGTATTGCTTTATGTGAATTGTTTTATAAAACATCACATGTTTGGGTTTATTTTTTATTATATATAATATATGAATTTTTTAGGGGTATTGAGTAAAAGTTGTTTAGTGATATATATGAGTTGTTATTTTTTAATAGATCTTGTCTAGGATCAAAGTGGGGTGGAATGTTTTTTTACCCTTTCTATTATATGGTAGTGTGCTAGCTATCAGTTTTATTTAGGAGAAAACTATATGTTGTCTCTAGGTATATTTATTTAGGTTTAATTGATGGGTGTTGATCGGATTGGGTTTTTTTTTTGTTATAAAGGATTTTTTATTCCTCTAAGTTGAGCTGTTAGAAGTGTCAAGTGTGTTCTGGTTATTTTTGGATTTATTCTTAGTTTATGAATTCTATATAGTATTTTGAGGTATATTTTTTAATCTTTCCTTTGGGATAACTTGATTGGTACTTATGGGGTATTATCTATATTGCATTAATAATTTTTTTTGGTTTTGTAGTTTTTTTAATTTAGATTAATATATGTGTTTTTTGGGTGATGAGGTTTGTCTATCAATGTCAGTACATGGGAATAACCTTTGATGTGTTCTTAGAGGGATATGGTGTGGGTGGAACGAATTATGGTTGAATTTTATTTTGTGTTTGTTCATGTTATTTTAGATTCTTTGTGAGACTGTGTTCCATTGTTGAGATCCTATATCACCCATCTATGTAGTGACCTGACATCAAATTTCATATCATTTTTTATGCTTCTATGAGATCCTAGTATTAATTGTGACTTTGATTTTTTGGTGTGTATGTGTTCCTTTGTGTTGTTCCTATATAGTAGTTTAGTTAATTTATTATGGATGGTAGATTGTGGTTGTTTTGTAGAGATAATGATTTCATGGTGGTGTTCTCTTTTTTTGTATTATTAATTATTTCTCTCACCATTTAGATGGATTCTAAGTAGTGGTTATACAATGATAGGTCTCCCTTTAATTTTTAATAATATTAGTATGGATGTTATGATTCACTCATTTTTAGAGACATCGAGTAAATTTTAAGATATTAGATTTATTATTTTGGGGATTTTGGATGGATAGTTGGCAGAGAGATATGGTCAAGTGGTTCTATTTTGGTTGATATATCCTTATTTTGTCCTCTATCCCACCCACCTCATAAATTTAAGTTGAATGGCCTTTCTTGTTCTATTTTCTTCTTTATTTACCGAAGTCTTTATATGCATTGAAAGTGGCATGGTGGAGAGAATTATATCACTACTTATGTCACTGTTAAGTTTATTTTATATTACTTATTATTAAATTAGGTCACTTTATATTTTGGTAAATTTTTTTCATGGAATTTAATATTTTTTCACATTTTGGGTTACCCGAAGCTAACCTGCATATTTTTAGTAACCATGAGACAACCATGTGTTTGGGTGAAAAATATCATGACATTCCACTATCAAATATTTCAACCCATTAGATAACCACCTATTCTTATGCATCCATTAGAGTGAGATCCACTTATCCCCAAGTTTTTGGACTTTTTATGGGATCCTCTATGATCTAAGTACCCCTATCTACTACTTACCGAATGACTCATTCTGAAAAACCAATAGAGGCTAGTCATTAGATGCCTTTATGGAAGGCCTCTGGAATTTATGGGCATACGGGATTATTTTATAATTCCCTACCACACTAATGGAAGATGGGGTTCCTTCACCCTATGGAATTCAAAGAATCTATCTAGGATGGGGTTCCAAAACATATGCTACCACCATTTCTTGGATCATCTTAATAACTCTTTTGAAAAAATAGTTAACTTCACTACCACATTGTACGAATGAAGTCCTCTCTAATCCTAACATACCAGATTGGTCCATTTCAACCATGAGGGCTCGATAAACAACTTATATATAAATTGAGATCATTATAAGTAATAAATTAAAACATATATTATGTAATTTTCCTGTTTAAATACTTAAATCCTTCAACATAACATTTGAGACTATCTTTGGAGAAAAGTGTGCAAGCTCAGAAAAGTGATTGGAATACTCTATGACTATCAGATTTCCTATTTGATGTATTAAAAACTCAATTGATTTTTATCAATCCATCTTTTTATAGAATTTAAGGAAAATAAAAAACTAAAATATTACTATTCTATATTATCATATTGATTTGATTTAATGATAGCATCCGACCATGTTTTTTATGCCCCTCCAGAATAAATAAAACATGTTTTACCTTTAAAGGGATTAGAGTTCGAATAATCATAGAAAATTTATCATTATTTTAAAACCATTCCTTTGTGTCATAAGGATTTTTCCCCCTCATGAGGAATGAAGATTATACCAATTGAACTCTTGAGATTTATCCTGATTTTGGACTAAGTTTATTTCTCTATCTTTAGTGGGGCCTTAAAATACTTCCTAGTTTATGGAAAGATCCATTATCAAAACAAATTATATCATGTTCTAATAAGTATGAGGTTTTAATTTTGTGATGTTATACATCTCTTCCTCCTAAGGGTTATCTAGGGTACTTTATGGAGGAATAACACTAAAAAAATAAAATAAAGATAAAACCATAAAAAACATATTAAAAATCATAACTCAAACCATAAATATGTATTTATATAATCATGTAAATGATAAAAAATATTAAATAACTGTCCAAATTGTTCTAGAAACATTTCTTGGGTGCATAGTCTACTTTCCACATAGTGATCATGGTAGGAAGACTAAACCAAATCCTAAATAAAAGTATTATCCCCAATATCCCTTGAATACTCATGTCGGGGTACTATGAGTGTTAAATAGGCACACCCTTATGATAAATATTCATGAGTCATGATAATTATTGGTCATATCTACCAATACATCCCAAATAACAATGATCCCAACCTGATGGATTTTATACCATTTTTTATGAACCATCCCAGGCTTTCTTTAACCTAGGAACCTAGAATGGTCCTTGACATGGACTATAGGTCATTCTCGATACCTATGTGTTTTCACAAGTGCATAAGCATAAATAAACTCCATTTGGGAAGCATTATCCAATTTGGGAAGTCAATAAAGGTGTTCAATCCAATAACCTAGCATGAAGTTACTATAATGTTATGATTCATGCCTTCAATAAGTCACAGGACACATTAAGGAATAGCATAATCAATGGAAATAAATAAATTAACATATCATTATGGAATAAAAACAACCATTATGATGCAAGTACAATAATCAAACAAAGAAAATTAGAGTAATGATATTTCAGGTCAAGAAGGGGATATAATATATATGCAAAAAAGTTTACCAAATAAACCAAAAAACAAAAGAGAACACAACCCATATTCATATGAAATGAGGCATTGACCCACCTTCATATAACCACCATATAACTAGATAAGTCTATAATTAGTACCCACTATATCTAATAGGTTCTCTTCCCTCTTCTTTATTATAAGAAATAAGGTCAACATACACCCAAGGGTGTATGCACAGTCTGAGAAATTTAAAGAGTTGGGTCCCAACATGTGTTCCATATCAATCATCTATTAGAAAGACTAAAAATGTTAGTTTGGGTATAAAAATTAACTTTACCATTATCCATTTAATCTATAATGATTAACAAATTATATTCTATAGAGAAAATGAGAAATATATATATAATATTTAAAATATAAGATTCTAAATAATCTCATGGGATGAAATCCTATAGTTACCAAAGTTTGGTCTCCTTGATAATATACCACACTAACTATTTTTTCACCTTAATTAGTGAAAAGTAACTAGTATCATGTTTTTATCTAGTTCGTAAACACTTCTACATCATGTTAATAACTAGTTGTAGTGGAAACTCATCCCATCAAAGTAAACCTACCTATGTACTCAGGGTTCCCAGGGGTTTTGTTAAAAGTACACATTATCCATTAAACATTCCATTATGTAAACCATTTTATATAAAATTAAATTTCTTTCCAAAAAAATACATTTAAACTATAAAGTATAAAATAGAAATATTCATCATAGGGGAATAATTGATTCATTTTGAAAGTATAATATAATACATATATACGATTTTAAAAACCAGTTTAAAATATTTAACCATAAATATCCTAGCTAATAAATAAAATTATATAGAACCACATACATTTAACCAAGTTAACCCATCCACCAATGATGGAAATCCACCTTGAAGTCAACATGTATCCTAAATAGGGAAGAAAAACTCTTAAACACTACTACCCACACATATAAAAATTATTAGGAGGAAACTTAGGCCACCTTGGATTCAAAGATAAGTGAAGACTAAGAAATGATGATAAACAATCATAATTAAGAGGATAGGATGTTTTTATATTGTGTTTACCATGAGGAAACATGAAAGAAACCAACAAGAACAAATTTCTTAGGAAAGGGGTGGTTTGGATCATGTGTGAGGGAGGTTGAAAGTCATGTGGGTTGGAATAGGATAGTTATTGATTAAATTCATTTGAGTGAGTTAACACCATGTGGTTTTATTATAAATTTATTTTCAAATAAATCTAAAGTTTTTACGATATTTTTTTATATGTGAAAACTTGAGATGAACTGTAATATTATATATTATTATAACCTTTTCATTAAAATAGAAGCTATATATAGTAATAAAAAATTATAAAAAATTAATGGTTTACATAGGTATAAAATAATATCATTGTTAATCATTTTTTAGAAATAAAAATTAAATAATTTCAAAGTAATAGATATGTTTTTTCTAATAAAATTGTATATATGCATGTAATGAATTTTTATCCTAATAAATGAAATTCATTATCATTGGTGAATTTTTTTAATGAAATTAATATATTATATATTAATTAAAATGTTTTAACTTTCATATAATGTTTTTTCTAGGAAAGGGATACGAATAAATACAGTGTTATGCGCAAAAAAATTATTTTTCTATAAAATGATTTTCATCACGTTTTACATGTTTATTTTAAAATTAATTTATTATAATTATTTAATTGGAATTATGAAAAATGGTTTCCATATTTGAAATTGTGATGATCAAGTTTGGTAAATAATCCCATTTTATTTTTTTCAATATGAATTCCAACCATAGTAAACTTTTTCACCTCAGTAATGGTAAAACAAGTAAAATATGGTTAAAATTTTGGGAAAAGTCTTCAAAATATTTATAAAACATTAATGTGTTATATTTTATGAGGTAATTTTTCCCATTTACATACAATTCATTAATATTTGGACACTTGGTGGCATATTTATTTAAATATGACCTTTATATTAATTTAAGAATAGAATAAATACAAAATGTAACTCTATTGACCTTAATATCTCTAAAATCTTTATATAAAGTAATGAGAAAGATGGTTCTAGTTCTAAATGTTTAATTGAAAGATAAATTATTTTTTTATCATATTAATTTATTTATATTTTTTATTTATTTAATAATTACTTTAAAGGCATATGCGACATTGACATAATATTTAATCAATTAAAAGAAAAATAAAATAAATATATTAAATATATTAAATGCAATACAATTTATGTGAATTATTATATTACAAGAATTTTTTAAATAAATAATACATATTATAGATGTATGAAAAGAATATATTATATTTTCATATTTTACATGGTGACATTAAAATCAAATAAACAAATAGTTCCAAAAATGAAATTAATGATTTTTAATAATAAATAACAATTTATTATGTGATTTAAAAGTCATTAAAATCATAAATTTAATACATATAATGTAATATGGTTTATAATATCAACCATTTTCCATTTATGAGTCATTTTTTCATTTATGGTAACATTATTAACCCTTTAAATTGAAATAGTTCTTATAATGGTTAAGGTCAAAAATGATTAATAAAGCGGTTAATAAAAAAAGATAAGTCTTGAAATGACACAAAAATAATTAAAAATTAAATTTCATGATGTTATTTATAATAAATTTTATTTTTATTCGAATTCAGGTCCATTTTGAGGAATTTTTATTGGGAATGAATTTATTATATTTTAATCTTTCAAGAAATTCTATGTGTGTCCTCTCCCTCCCTTCTAAAAAGACAACCCTAATTTATCTTAATTGAAAAAATTTAACCCTTATATCTTGACCAATATATATTAATTCCTCTTTTAAATATAATAATATATATTCTATAGGATATTATCTCCCAAAAAACCAACCCCAGTGTCCTTAAGAGGATATCAAAATGAGTTCTTTCAAAGAAGATATAATTGCCTTAACTGACTACCTTCTTTTTTTAATTTATCATTTAAAACCTCTAAATAAATATTATTTATCATAATATAATAAATTTAGTATCATAAGTATAAATAAATTTTATTATGATTATGAATCAAGCATTATCCTCCCTCTTTCCTTTCAAATTGGATGTGAAAGTATCGCCCGAGTGTATTTATGACTTAATGTCTTCACATAGAGATATAATAAATTTTTCATCTCCATACTTAATAGATAGTTATTATTATGGGTATAATATATGATATTTATTAAATTATTATACTTCTAGAATTATAATATCACATATACCTTCTTACCATCCAATCGGTTAGAAAATGATAAAGTTTCTCGTGTGTATGTGTGGACTACCACCTCTTTAAGAGATGTGATTTGTTTTTAATTTTAGTTTTAATTGGATGTAAATAAAGATATATTTAATGAATAAATATTATATTTGTGATAAGATAATTTTTATATATTTTTTAATTAATATTTATCTTTTTTTCATCTTTTGTAAAATGAAAATAATGTTTGTGTGTACGTACAACCTATTGTCTCCATCAACGGTGTAATTAATTATTCAATAGCATGATTTTAAGGATGAATATAAATATATATAAAATATATATATATGATATTAATATCATTATTAACATTATTTAGATAATTCAATGATGATAAAAATGCAAGTACCTGAACTTATGAACTAAAATTATCATGAAGAATGAAACGATTTTCCCCTTAAAACAAAAAATTTTAATAAGAAATAATAAATAAATAGTTGATGAAATGTTAAAACTGGATCATATAATATATTATAATTTTTCTAATTAATCCATTATATATGTATAATAAATTTCAATTTATTATAAAGATGGTTATAGTACTTTCAAAGTAGGTGGGACTCAAGAAAAGGGATTTATTTTTCAATCATATTTAAATTGGGATTATTTATGAATGAGATTATATTAAGAAAACTATATGATAATTATATGTTAAATACAATAAATTATTTATCCTATGTTTATTTAATTATAAAATTATTAACCATTAATTTTACTCACTATAAGACCTCAACAGGGTGGAAGGATATCTTTTAAGGAAACCTGGATTTATTTCTTTCTTCGGTTGACTATCATTTTTCTTTAATATCTATGATTTATAAAAATGTATTAAATTTTTATTTTATTATTTTTGTAGGACATTAATTTTATTTTTTCCCAATATTTACTTCAAAAAAATTAAAAGGAATATTTTTATCATTTCCAAATGAGGTACTTTTTGAATTTTTTGAAAGGTATGAAAGGAATGTTTTCTCTTAACATATATGGTATGAATATAATTTACTACCATCAAAAACAAAAAATAAAATGAATATTACTATAATTTTTTCAATAGGTCTTTTCAAAGAAATTTTTTTTCATAATATTTTTTAAATTTTTAGGTTTTAAAGAAGTGATTAAAAATTAAAATGGGTATTTTCTTCATGATATGTTCTAAATGATATTTTAAGAAACTTTTCATGAAAGAAATCATATTTGATGATATATATGATTTTCTGGGGTTATTATCCATTGATTCCATCATAATTCATTCTCTAGATGGTTTATGTCTACGATGATGAAATTTTTATGAATCTTTTTTCTTTTCAATGGTTTGTTCCATGATAAAAAAATTAAAACTATTTTATTTTTCTCAAGTTATGATATGATGAATGATTTATGATCTTTTGGAACACATATTTATGATTTTAATTATGTGATTGGTGGACCTATAATCAAATAGAATCTATTTCATTGGGTAAATATGTATATCTCATGAGATAAAAAGAACTAGAATGGGTAGTGAACTCAATTCAATAAGGGACTCTATCCACTGTGATACTCCTGAGTGTAAACCTAAACTACTATGATGGTTTAGTGAGTAAACTCAATACACTATGATAGTATTTTAAATATGCCTTTACAAATAAGTAAACAATTTTCAATGTTTATTTATATACCACAAACTTATGTCTTATGCCAATGTTATACTCCCATGGATCATGTTCTTTTATTCCTTTATAATTAATTTCTTATGAATTGTCATGATTTATTCAATAACACAAGGTTATTATCTATGATATAAAAGGCATTTTTTTCAAATTTTATGCTTATATTCTCATACCTTATGCTCATGTTATGTTTAATTAATCATTTTTATCTCCCTTGTTTACCCTTATTGAGAATTTAAGCTCACCATTTCCTATGTTTCCTTTAAAAAATTTATGAAGAAAGGAATATGTATGATATGTATAAAAATGGTTCTTTTTTTTAATAAATAGTGAGGGTTTGTTTTTATATATTATGAACAATATTTTTATGTGCCCATGTTTTGAAATATATTAGAACTATGTGATTCTATTGGAGATTGTTTTTTATATAATTAATATTAATCTTATAAAATATAAAATTTATGTATGAAAATATGGTTCACTATAAGGGGTAATCTATACATTTTAGTATTTTTAATTTTTGGGCAAGCCACATGCTTTGGTTAAATAGTTTTCCAAACAATGAAACAACCATCTAGGAAGTACTGAAATCATAAAAAACATGTAATATTATCTCACTTAGTTTTGTAAATTGTTTTCCAACCATGTGAATTAATTATTAAAAATTTTAGAGGTGTTGAAACCTTTTTTAATGGTTTTTTATAACTGTTCTCTAACCATGAGGAAGCTCCATATTTCCAAAATATTATAATTTTATATTAAAAATACTGGTAATATTTAGATAATAATGACATAAATAAAATAACACAAAAAATCCCTAAAAGTGATATCATGGGGGTGAAAAATTGAACCCCATCTCTTTAATGAAATCAATTATACCAAATCACACATATATAACATAAATACTGTATCTTAAATGTAATACATGATAATATGTTAATTTATTCTATGGTCCAAGATATAAAACAAAAAATATCAATGTTATATATACTCGTCACCATCACATAGGGAGGTGTTGACATGAGAAGTGTGAGGGAGACCATACAAGGTATGTAGTAAAAGATGTCAAGGGACATCAGCAAAGGGAAGTTGTTATATTTTCTTTTTTAGAAGAATAGTTATGATGAATAATGGGGATTATAGTAAGAAATTGGAGGAAGGTTCTTAGTTTTAACTCATTGCAAGATCAAATGTTTTTATTTTTTTAATAAAAAGGTTTAATAGTTTTTTGGTATGGGAAAGATTAGATATAGAAGGATAACTAGAATGGGTGTAAAATCTTATTTATAAGTTCCCAAGACTTAGATATATCCTTTGTGTAGTTGATCATGATTATTGAGATTATTATTTCTAGCTTCAATGAAGAACAAAACCTTCTTTATGGTAGTATTCAACTAGTGGGTGAACCTAACTAGTGTTCTTTTTCAGAGTTTGCTACAAGCCTCTTCAACACTCAATAGATTCATTATTTTATGATTTAAGAATAGGTATATGATGAGTGGTCGAGAAATATTTTAGTTAAGTAAATCCTATATAATATAAACTCCCATATATGGAGGTTGGGAAACAAGGTCATTCCTATAAAAGATAATGCGAGTTTTTTATGTGTTTTGTTTTTTTAATGTGTGCAAGTTAAAACATTTTATAAAATCCTGCATGAAAGGAAGTTGGGGGTAGAATTTCCTCTCCTGACTGGCTTTCCCCATATTAGTGATGTGGTAAATGTGGCTGGGGGTGTCTCTCCTTTCTCCTAAATAAAAATCAAAAGGTAGGTATGGGGCACGTGCCTTTCGCCTACAGTAAAAGTGAAAGGCATCCCCCCATGGTTTCCTTTCACTTAATGACCTATAAAAGGGTAGCCCCACCCCATACCTCTCATTTCAAAATTCTCCCTTCTCTCTACATTCTAATATCTCTCTCTCTCTTGAAAAGGTTTTCTTTGTGCATGGTGGGTCTGGTGACCTAAAATAAGTCTGCATTTATTTGTGAAGCGTCATTTAGAGGTATTTTTTCTTATTTATTTTAATGTTATTTGTTTTTTTAATTGAATTATTTTTATTTTATTTAAAATATGTTATTTATTATTTAGTTAAATTATTCATATATAGTTTAGAAAACATATTTATTATTGGTAATAATTAAGTATATATTAAATTATGATTACGTTATGATTATGTAATGATGAAAGGTTGATTAATTATTGATTAAATTATGATTAAATTGTGATTATGTGATGAATAAATATATATTAATGAATTAATACATAATTAATGATTAATTATTGATTATAAAATGATTATGGGATGATTAAAGAATTATTAAGGCATGAATAATAGTTGATTAAGGGAAAATTGATGAATGATTTGGGAATTATTAACCAATGTTGAAATAATGGTTAACAAGTGATTAAATAATTATTAAATAATGTTGAACTAATGGTTAACTAATGATTAACTAATTGTTAAGTAATTATTTGTGTCATCTTTTAGGATATAAGAAAAATATTTAAGATTTTGGTGGTATAAATATTATGTTGTTATCTAAGCAATAAAATCTCTATCTTGATACAAACAAGTGGATATGGCTCTAGAACAGATGTTCCTAGGAGTAAAAAGACTAACAAGATGTTCCAAGCTTGACTTGGGGTAGCCTGGTACACGGCAATGGGCCTTGTTGCATCCTAGTTTGACACTCCCATGGGATATGCTTTAGATGATTTATATTTTATTTATAAACTACTAAAATACCTTTAGAGTGTTTAAAAACTCTACTAAGAAACAATAGTATCATAGTTCAGGATATAAGAAGATGATATAAAATTTTAGAATCATAAATATTATATGGTCAGCCCTCATTATCATTAGTACTCATAGAATGTTTTGGAAAGTGAGGTAAAAAAAGATAACACCAAATCAATTTAATTATCATTGATAAAATGACAATTATGATCATATAAAGTGAAATGGATACGAACAAACACATTAAATAACACATGAATTATTTAAAAAATACAAGTAATACATTTATATTTTTCAATAGAACATGGTTTGGATGATATGAGGCTTACATCAGAGGTGAGGTAAAATCTAGCTTATTTACAACTGGTAGTTTAATAACATCATCAAAAGATATATACTTAACTTTTTAATTTTTAAATGTTTTGGATATTCTAATGACATGTCTAATATTTCATCTTAGATATGTCATTACAAGTTTTAAATATTTTGAAAAATCAAAATTTAAGTACCTGTGTTTTTTTTATGTTATTAAGCTATCAGCTGAAAATAAGTTGTATTTTACCTCACATCCAAAGTGAGTCTCATCTCATCCAAACAATGTTCTATTGAAAAATGTAAATGTATTTCCTATATGTTATAAAAAATTCATGTGTTATTTAATGTGTTTTTTCTTATTCATTTCACTTTATATGATCATAATTTTCTTTTTATCAATGATAATTAAACTGATTTGGTGTTCTCTTATTTTTACCTCAATTTCTAAAAAATTTGTGAATTATATTCTAATGAAATTTTATATAATTACACAATAGTAACCTATTTTAGGGTATAAAAATACATTCTAAAATTTTAGTATAATAAATATTATATGGCCATCCATCATTGTTGATATTAGTTACACTATTAGAATATTGATCAAAACTCATTTTTAATGTAGAGAGTTGTGTTTTCCTATATGTACTGCTACAATGAGGTTATTCAAACTAAGAAAGGAGCTTCTTATAGTAAAAAAACAAGTAATAGTGGTTAGTATAGCTGATTGTGTAACCCTAACTAAACTTCAAGATAGAATTTTTGGTTCCTTAAATCTGGGACCTAATCAAGAGATAAAGTCTATGAGCTATAGAAATTTTTAATTCCTAACTACACTGTGGCATCTAGCTTGTCCATTGGTTGCTGATGGATAGTGGGTCCAAACAATAAATATATTTTCTTAGTAGTCATACGGTATCATGATGGAGTTATATGTTGATGTTTCTACTGTACAACAATAACGTCCAGTTGTACGAAGATGTACACTTACAAGAGTGGATGAAGATGGTCTGCCCCATGAAATTGAGCCTATTCCAAATGATGCATAAGAGGACAACCTAGATGATCTCATAGATATACATGTAAATCTGACTTCGAATGAGGATTTTTTTAATGATGGAATAGATGGTGAAAATAGTTCTAATTAAGTGGTAGTGGTGGAAGTTGTGGAGGATGTTTCTAGAAATTCATTAGTTACACAGGAGCCTCAACCAACAATAACTAATCCCATCACATTTTTAATCTTGGTTAGAAGTAATGACTTGTGTGCCTAAATTTGACTGTAATGTTCTCACACCCAAAACTATGTTTCCTAGAGTTTTATCAGATAGTTTTAGTGAACTGGACAAAACCATATATGTTGTAAGTAATTCTCCAAGTAAATATGCATTAAAAATCATGATAAATAGATTTCACATTGAGAGGCACATTAGATATATAGTTCAGGAATCTTGTCATAATAAATATCTCATATATTCTGAGGAGTGTGGGGATGGTTTTAGATTCTGCATGGGGGTGACTCCGGACATTTCATTTGGAGGTTGGAGAATCTTGAGGATTGAGGTAGCTCATTCTTGTGTTTAGCCAAGCCTGACACAAGAACATACCTTATTGGATGTTGAATTTGTGTCATTAATTATCGTCGATATGTTTAAGAAATTACAAGATGTTCCTATATCCCTTTTTCAATAGAGGATACTAGAAACATTCAGTTATAATATTTCCTATAATAAGGCATGGATGGAAAAATAGAAGCCAATTGTGAAGGCCTATAATGATTAGGATGACTCATATCATGTGTTTCCACAATTTCTATCTATACTGAGACACAATAACCACGTTGTCTTCTATCTTCATAAGGACACACATTTGTCTCAAGTTAAATGAATTGATCTATCTCATGTTCAATTTAATCAGTTGTTTTCGGAACTCCTCACCTGTATCTCTGCATTTCATTTCAGAAAATAATTCATATAGATTTATGGAACTTTTTTATATGATAAATACAAGGGCTTATTGTTGATTACAGAAACCCTAGATGTAAACTATTCACCTCTTTTTCTTTCCTTTTCCATTATAGATAAGGAAAACTATGAATCATGGAGTCGGTTTTTGGCATGTATCATCAACTATTTCACCCGCATTAAGGGTGTCTATTTTATATTTGATCGGCATCAAGAAATCAATGAGGAAATCAATATGGACCCTGATACATAGAGATCCCCAAATGCACATCATCGGTAATGCATTAGAAACATTTCTAGAAATGGGAGTAAAAAATTGCATAATGAACCTATGAAGAAGACAATCTTGTGGATAGGAATGCAATGTCTTTGATATATGTTACTATTTCAACACAAAGATAAAATCAATTTATGTGAAATATGATCACTTATAAATATCATATGAGCTGAATCAATAGTGGTTTGAGGAATTTTTTAAACAAATCAACAAGACTAATCAAGAAGTGTATGATTATATGATGCAGATTCCAAAATAAAAATGGACATTGTCATATAAAAGGGGGAAGAGGTATGGAAACATGACCATAAACATTGTGGAGTGCATCAACGGTGTCTTTAAGGGGATTCACAAGTTACCTACAACTACCCTATATTAAAATACATTGTATCGGTGTGTGAATTACTTTGTTGATAGATAGAAATTATCCTCAGATGGGATTCAGCAGGGGATAAGGTATGGAAGGTACATTCAATGAGATATTAGAAATAATATTGAAGAAGCTTATGGTTATCATGTATGCATTTTCCATTGAGAATACTCTTGATTTGAAGTTCAAGAGCATCCGAACCCCATCATAAATAACATCAGTGAAAAATGGTGCTATTATTGGAAGCAAGGCAATGAAAATGTGGAAAATTCCAAGCCTTATAGTTTTCATGAACACACAACATTGTAGTATGTTCATCTGTGAACATATCATGGGAATAATATGTTGATCCAGTGTACTGGATGGACACCATTGCTAACTATTATGTTAAACCATGGATTCCTATTGGGGAGTTTCAATATTTCCCATCGCCTTAAAGAAAATTGATAGTGATACCTGACATCAATAGGTTGTGTAAATAATGGAGACCACAGTCTAGTAGGATTCAGACTGAGATGGATTAGCCTCAAGAACAAGGGGAATGTTAGAGATGCACCATATGTCTTCAAGAAGATCATAACCAAAAATGATTCTCTGACATTATTGGATTGATTTCACACTCTCATCCACAATGATATATTGTATATTATGTGATATTATAATATTTTTAATTATATGGTATTGTTATAGGATTCTTCATTTTATAGAATTGTGTACAATCACCAAATACTTTTACTATCAAATAACAATAATCCTTTCATATTCAAATTAAAAGGAATATGAAAAGAGAATTTGAGGTGACATTAATGCATAATAAATATTTCCATTACTTAACCATAATGAAAACATGTGAGTAAATAATCATGAAACTTACCATCATGTGGGAAATTATACCTAAATTAAAAAGAACATCATTTTCTAGTAAACTTTTAGATATTGAATACAAAATGTTTATATATATAAATATATAATACCATATCCTACAAAACACCCTTTTCTAGGTAAAAATATATCTCAAAAATACTTTTTTAATATTATTTGAAAAGCATCAAGACATGACCTTTTCATTTAGTAAAAAATAACTTCATAAAACAATTTGAATAAACATCTCATATCTTACATTCTACAAGTCATAACACTCTGATGGCCATAATGTTATACTTATATTTTACACTTAGGATTCATTTCATTTTTTTTATATACAGATGGATGATATCATACTACTCACTCAATAGGCTAGGAATTTTTCCTAGGTTGTGCTAGAGGATGGTGATGTTTGAGAGGTCAGGTTGTGTCGATCACACCATTTTCATCACAGGCTGCCACCACCTACCATTATACCATACCTACATTGTTCTGGCTTCTATGTTATTGTAGTATCGGATTTCACATTATTTTACCATCGCCTGATTACTTCCCTCATGGAGAGGTGGATACCAGAGACACACAAATTCCACCTTCCTCAGGGAGAGATGACCATCACCCTCGAGGATGTGTTAGTGCTTCTCAATATTCCTATCTTGGGGGAATCCATTATTGGACCCACACATGCATCTTGGCCTAACCATGTTCAGTGATTGTTAGGCATCAATATTTTAGCTAACTATAGAGCTATTGATGGTGGGTCGATATCTATAACCTGGATAGATTAGTAGTTTTGATAGTTTCAACATATACCCAATGAAACTGATGACCAGACTATCATGCATTTTGCCCATGCATATATATTACGGCTCATTGGAGGGACCCTTTGTGTTGATCACTCAGAAATGCATGTGCACATGATATATCTAGGCCTACTGGAGGACTTCGATCAGGCTGGGATGTATAGTTCGGTATATTCCTTATTGGAATACACATACTGATCACTATGCACGGTATGTTGTAGAGACTACATAGATCTTGGGGGATGTGTCATCCTTCTTCGGATGTGGACATGGGGGTGCATCTTTTCATTCTGACTTGTGCTTTTTGGTCCTCTGTTGCCATAAGAGGTGCTAGATGATGATCTATATGGATGCTGGTATAATCACTCAGCTATATTAGTTTCTAATGCTAGTAGGAGTTATTAAATTTAATTTATTATTGTTTATCACTTTCGATGTTGTATTTGATAGTTGGAGTCATATACATAGATTATTCATGGTTCTGACACACCATTTGGGTGTATACCACCTAAAATTAGATAGTCTAATACCCGACTAGGTATGTATATACAATCTATCACTATCTAAGAAATTTAATAATATCATAAATTTTGGTTTTTAGTAAGGAGATATTTTAACAAAGGTCACATCTCATTTCAGGTTACATGGATGTCATACTGGGCTATACTGAACTAGTTTCAAGTATAATTCACTACTGGACTTCATGATGCTATGGTTGTAGTGCCTCTCATTTACTTTTATATTATTGAGTAGCATCATCTTGATAGATTCAGGCGATAGATTGGTTGTGTTCATCTGATTCCATTACAGATGAGATAGATAGAGTGGATTCATTGCATGAACATGATAGAGAGGTAGGATGAGGACTGGTGCTGAGTACATGATAACTATTTTGACCTTTGGGGTAGATGTGAATAGATTCGTATCCAGGGTGTACCTAAGATGTGATTCTATCTTTCAAAACAGGTCAAGTATGAGCCATGGTATAGACTGAAATTTATATTGTATCTTACTCGACACTACAGGAAGCTTCATAATATGGTATGTCAATAAATTTCCATTAGTTTTCTATTGAGATATTTTCTAATTCATTTTTAATCTCTTTACATCATACTTATTCAGAGCATAGTATCTACATGAGTGATCTAGAGGAGGAAGGGGTCCTTAGCAAGGTAGCGTTCCATGTTGCAGTGCTGGAGATGAGGTCATCTTATCATGTGATTCACGAGAGCATCGTTGAGAGTCTATCTCAGAGAGTGGAGGTTTATGCCCTGGGAGTGGAGGTTCCTTCAACATCCTCTACCAATTGATGATGCTGAGGAGCCACGACGATGACGATGTAGACTATGCCATCCTACACATGAGTCCTTACCTATTCTATAGGAAGAGGTCATCCCTCTAGAAGTCCAACCTCAGCCGATTGTGGATGTGCATCATGCAGCATGGTATTCCTCTTTCTTGACAGGATATCTATAGTTCTCTCCATATTGGGAACCAGATCCATCGTAGGATTGGGGTCCAGATCCATCATAGGATTGGTTCCCCACTGGGATGATGGATGGTCCTTCTACTACCCTAGTGGGAGAAGGATCGAGAGAATAGTATTACATTTAATTAACACCTCCTCATACTGACACATGTGTGGAGCATGAAACAGTTGAAATTCAAGTGCCCAAGGATCATCCCTCTCCAAGTCATCAGACTCCACCCCAACACGGAGCTTGGTGATCTCGATATGGGTATACCCTTCACAAAACACCGTGTAGGACAGAATATCTACCCCATATAAATTGATTGTACTTGTTCATATATATGTTTTGTGTTTACTTAAATGAAGATATTTTTATTACTATTTAACATTTTTACATGTTTATTCAGTGTTTCAGTTTTCATTAATATTTTTATCACATTTTATATTTTATAAGCTTTCAAAGTTGACTACTTAAAATATAGGAAAACATACTAAATTTCAAGTAGGTGACTTTAAAAACATATAAAATGTATATTATAAAAACAATATAAATAAAATTTAAAACATATTCCAAACATCTGAAAATTTTGACAACAATTATTTTATCTAATGGTTTGTATACATAATATATTTTAGTTTGCTTAGGATATCCTATACAGATAAACATCATGTTATAAAGGTAGCATTATTTATTTTAAAACTTCATAATAAATCATTACATATCATGGAAAGAAATGGATATGATGTTCTTGGTAAAAATGAGAATATAAAAATAGTTCTTTAAAACCATAATAAGTCATGTTATAAATATGTGGTGGTGGGCTCCAATGGCTATATCAACCAACCACCTTCCATTACCAATATATAAATCCACTTCTCCTCATGTTATCTTTCAAAATTTACTTGGTTTTTGTATTTGAAAACAAATTTGAGTGCCAAAAAATATATTTCTTAAAAATATAACATTCTCACTTTCAAATGTTAATGACATAATTATAAACAAAAAACAAACAAATATATATATATCATAATATAAAAATCTATATATTTATAAATATAATAATATATAATTAAATTTTTATTTTATTTTTCCTGAAAGGTGGCAGCGGGCCTTCCACCTTCCATGCATGGTTTAAAAAAATAATCTACACATATATAAAAAAACAAACAAAAAAAACTCAAGATAATACTCATAGGAAGGGAATTCAAATAGACTAGCATTTTCTGTGTTGGTAAAATCCAAAATTAGTGTTAGTATGGAATTTATTCATTGTGTTTGAATGGGTATGCTTCATATGGGCGCTCATTGTATAGCGGATGGGAATTTTAGTGTAAGGGGTTCCATACTGAAATTTTTATCAATAAAGTTTTAGGGGGTAGACTAGCATGGAAATTGTAGTTGGGGTTTGGCTTAGTGGTAAGCACCCCGTAATACTACATGAAAAATGGGGGTTCAAAACCCATTGGGTGCAGGTTATTGTAGTAGTACTATAGCAGTACTGTAGCAGTGGCGGTACTGTTGATCGGTGGGTACTGTAGCGGCGGTAGGGCACTATAGCGGTGGCAGTACTATGCGGGTACTATAGTAGATGGGTTACTATTCACAAAATTGGAATTGGGCCTAAATATTGGTCTTATGGGCTATGTAATGGGCTACAAGCCCACTGGGCCTTCGGGCGATGTAATGGGTTCCCTCTACCCAATTAAAAAGTGGTTTTCATTGCTTTATTAATAAAAATGAGGCTTCGGCCCCAACCTTTTAAAAAAACTATCATGGAAATGAGATCAAACATTATGTAATGGTGTTTGCTTTGATATGCTGGGTGATTTGGGAGGCAAGGAATAATGGTTATGATGGAAAGTGTATATCATAACCCTAACTTCAAGTTCATTTGTATTATCTTTTGGAAGAACTTGGTGTTATTATTTTAGGAAAAGATACCTTGGCCACTAGTAGGGGCTACACCCAAGGAACTTGATTATCATAGATGCAGGTGGTAGAGCTCTTCAATGGAGATGGGTAAAATAGGGTCCTCCCAGAAGTGGGGTAAAGTTAAAAGTGGTTGGGTCCTTAATATTGGTAGTTATAAGAGGTTTAATAATTATGAGTGATTATAGAGGTTAAGTGATACTTTTTTAGTTACTTTTATGGTTTTGGAAACTCTATTGGGGTGTAGGTAAGTGAATTGTATAGCGGTATATCCTTATGCATGTTGTTTAACATCAATATTTCCTTAGTGGATCCAAATTCCAGTATTTTGGTTGGTTTATTTCCTACTAATTCTATTGTTATATGGTATATAGTATATTATATTAGAGTGTATAGTTGTTCGTATTCCATGGCATAGAGGTCAATCATACCTGGATAGAGGGGAATGTTACTGCTAACATTCTAGCCTGTAAGAGGATTTTAGTGTATTTCTCATTATTTATCATTCTATGAGAGTTATTACACATGATTGAAACAGTAATTTAAGTAGTTAAAAATTAATCCTTCACCACTTTATACCCACTAAATATCAAGGATCTTTGAATAAAAATATATTTTTGAGTGAGTGATATTCACACATCACAATTGACTAAACATATCAACATTAATAGAAAAAACAAAGAACAATTGTCTCATAACCCTAGAAATCTATACATTCCATAAGAAGAGTGATTAGGACATGCCCATCTAAGGCCTATAACATGGTCTGATATGTCCCTATTTCATCTATACCATGTTTCAAATAGTAAAACAAAATAAAAGGTAGTGTGATATCATTTTGAAATACCGAAGAGGGAAATTACTTATCAATGTGTTGACTGGTGTTCTATTGGACCCAAATCATGCTTTCCACTACACTAAAGGCTACTAACTAGCATAGAGGAACTAAATAATATATTTGGGAGATTATTCCCTTGATACTAGTACCATCAATATTAAATAAAAAACCAAAAAGAATTCATACTAATAATTAGAGTGAACATAATAAATAAATCACATGTATATTGTAACAAATGAATATGAAAGAATACAATTATATGTTCCACTAATCTCCAACTGAACAGATAACATAAAAAATAAAAAAATGAAAATTCAAAGAGGCTCTACTACCTTCCCAAAGCCTCACTTCAACTCCATATCTAATACCCATCGATATGACCAATCCCAATCAACTGTAAAACTGGTGCTTAAAATGAATCTAGCCATAAGTTCTACACATACACCAGGGTGCTCATACAGGGGGTAAAAAATTATTGAAAATAAGGTCTCACAATGTTCCCCTAATTTACATCATCACACCCATGAGTATTAATGGATAATAAAATTAACTTAAATAAAACACATATGATTGTGTGTTAGGATTTCATGTGATAATGTGGCCACCATAACACTTAATCATGCCTTCTTCAACATATGATGGATAATAGTCGCCTTGTTTGATAGATCATATCTCATAACAATGGACTTTAGGTAGGGAGAAATTCCATGCCCCAACCCATACCCAAAGATGATGGGTATAGTTTCATACCATTTCATGACTATTACCTTCTCACTCAGGTTATGATCACATGCCTAACCTCTATCACATCGTACAAATTCTTTAACCATCCTATCTCGCTCAAGGGGTGTTAAAAAATAAACTCTAAACTATACCATACATTAATAAGGGGAGGTAATAGAAAAATATCAAACTATCCCCACACACACAAGTAATTTCATATAACAAATATCAAACCATCCCCTTTCACTCATGATATGCCATACAACAAATCTCAAATCATACACACTCACTCAAAAGATCTTTCAAAACAAAACATTAACTATACTATATCATAAAAGGGAAGTACCACCACAAATCTCAAATCATCCCTATCATGGGAGGTAGAAAATCATCATTATTGAGGTTAACCTTCTCACCCATGGTTGGAAAAGCATCCAATATCTTCATAATTTACACACATTATAGACACACATATACGAAAACCAAAACAGAATCAAAGACTATATCAAAATATCACATCCTTTGATAGTCTCACAATACCTAACCCCATATATTAAAGAATGTGACATTACACATCCATCCTTGTAGGATTATCTTCTCATGATTGTCCTGACAACATTATCGCAACATTCATAATCAACTAACTTTATAATCTGTCACATAAGTTATCATCTTGGTTCCCTAAATAAAAAACAATATTGAACCAATGATACTAATCCACATTAAACTCCCCATGATAACTCATAATATAGTATGTTCTACTTGACTCATGTCTAAATAGTATGATCCACAACCACTTCTAATTTTTAATTGAATCCCAGTTACATTAATAAGGTTTTGGGCCAGAAATACTCACGCTAAGCTTTATAACATCCTTATTCCAAGTCATCAACCAATTCCCATGACCCTCACATAGGTCTCATCTCATGTCCCTCATATAATATATTTCAATTCCATCATTTATTGTAAAGAATTTTTTACACCACATATAGCCCCATAGGACTTATCTTAATCATATGGCACCCCTGTTTAAAATCCATAGTCGTGAGGTTGTTCCTTATCAAACATGATACATAAAATATTATCATACAAAACTAAGAGTTTGAATCCTGTCATATCTGACCAAAAACTGTTATAACCAATATATACCATTTTTATCTCATATTATCATAGGGATCTATCCGGGCCCTATCAAAACATGAACTTGTATGTTCACCCCCTTGGAGACTTGGTCACCAAGTAATCTCAAAATACGTACAAGTATAAGGATAAATTACTCCAAATATAGGAGGAGAAATGCCAACATAATTATTTACCTTAGGTGTTATCAATCCCTACCCATTAACTAGACCACATAAAATGATGTATAAATAAATAATCATGCACAAAAAATGTATGGTTGTTTATTTTTGGGGGAACTTACCACCAATGTGATGTTATCATCCTTTCCAAGATCTTATCATCCTCTTCCAAGCTCAACCAAGCCTTTCGTGTGATCATATCAAAAATTTATACACTATCTAAATACCTAAAAAATAAATAATTAATTGTAAACATTTATAATTAATTATTTTATTTTATTTAATAAGGCATAACATCCAAAAAACTCACTAAGAAACATTTCATCATTGAAATCTAAGATAAACTAATGTTCTCTTTATTATATGATCTTCTCAAGCTAAGAAAAAAATCCACATTAGCTAGAATGAATTCTCAAATGATTCAATGGAATAATCACTAAATCCTTAACTGGAGACACTAAAATCATTTTTAAATTATGTGGAAAATGAAAAAAAAAGTATAGAATATTCCACCTTAAATAAATCATGAAACTATCTAAAAATAACACCATATAAGGGGTATTGAAGGGGAAATAAAATTTGTAAAACTATATAAAATGAACCTCTGCTGAACTTTCCCTCAAAATCATCAAGGGGACCGACCTAGAAATGATGAGGATTCTTCAGTATTAAAATTTTGGATAGGGTTCCATCACAATGTGACCTATAGGGATTACAACATGATGCATTTTTCATACACCAATCATAGTGTGGAATTGTGTGTTATAGTGTGACCCACCTCTCTAAGATAGAAAAAATAATAACCAAGGTCCAAGCCACCATGGAGAGGCCTTCTCCTAACATGACTTGTGCTACATCATTCACTTTATGACCTTCAAGACTGACTTTATTTCATCTCCTAATGGGAAGGAATCATGATGTAACCCCCAAGTCATAATGTGACCATAATTCCATATGAAAAACATTCAATGGAAATATATAAGGGTTCCTAAACCCCATAGGTAAAATTCCCAATCACAGAGTGGTTCTAAAGAAAAAACATAACCCAATAAGTAAGGGCATTTTTCTTAGAAGAAAATCACATGAAAAATACACCATATCAAAACAAAAATTGATCATGGTGTGACATGTTACCTCCACACTATTATGGATTCTTATCCATAGAATGATCTATTTTCCTTCCCTTAATTATGGAATGAATCTTCCAAATCATAGTGTGATGATCTAACAATAATAGAAATTTAGGAAAGGGTCATCATGACCCTAATCCAACATTCACCTGAGCGCCAAAAAAAACTATTAGACCTCAAAATAGATTAAAAAACGTATCATTAATATGTTTTAAGCCTGAAAACACTTATTTGAATCCCAATTTGAAAAATGTCTCCTACTTTAGGACTAAAAATTCATATTCACCCAAAATTTTCCAACAAATAAAGACACAAATCATTAAACACGGTAATCTAAAAAATGTTACATTAAAAGTATAAAATTATTTCTCCACTTCATATCCAAGGTGTGTATAAAATGTTTTCTACACCAATTTTATAACTAAATAGGGTAATCCCCTAAAAATATTTATTTGTCAAAAATAGATTGAGGTGAGAGAATAATGTGTTCATATAATGATTTCATTTATATAATATATTTATAATGAAAAAATAATGGGGGATATGTATATATTTATAATGGGATTTCACTTTAATATGGATTCCTAGTCCTTGGATTATATATGTTACCCAATGGGAATAGTTTAAAAAAAAGTCTCTAAATTCATTTTATATTAATTTATGGTCATGTTTCTTTTCATTCTATGTGTGAACTCTGCCTCCATGATCATGGAGAGCTACATCAAGGTTTACTCATATGGAGGTATGAATTGAGACAGTTGGAGTGTATCTTTTCCCTCCTACATTTTTATTTTAACAATTGCAACACTATCTATATTTTGGGTTTATACTTGTTTGATTTTTATTTTAATAAATTTTATACTCTGATATATTTTCTATATCTATTATTATTATTATTTAGTTCATTATATTTTTTTATTTAATGTTGAAAATTAATATTATGAAAAATATATTCAATTCCAACTATATTAGGAATATTTATATTTATATCATTTTCAATATGAAGACTAACTTCTTATATTTGAGGTTTTGAAATTTTGAAAAATTATAACTTCTTATTTTTGAAACTAATCATCTACTAAACTATTAAATATTATTACATAATACTTATAAATAATAAATTAATATGTTAAATATCATAATATTTGAAACATTATGCATGATTTAATATATCTCCAGAAATTAAGCAACTTATATGATTTGAAATATCTTAGGTAATTTGAAAGCCTTATGAAACTTAATGTATTATAAAATTTGAAATCCATTGGAAATTGAAATTAATAAAAATATTTTAAAATTATTATGAAATGGAAAGTGTTTTAAAAAGGAACATAAAGTCTTATAAAATTTAGTGATTGTTATTTCCAAAAAGGAATTATTAAAGATGTTTTATTATAATTCTTATGTTCTGATAGTGAAAAATCTCCCAACATTTTTAGTTTTATGATTTCTATTTTACCGTTATAATTTTTTCACAAATTAAATGATTCTTATGATTTATAATTTTCAATTATAATAACTTTTATAGATAGTTGATACACACTTTTTAATTATGATTAAATGGATTTTGCTATTTATTTAATTTAACTAACATAGTGGAAATTGAATATTATAATTTGTAATGACTCATTTGACTTTCAATAACATTAATGGTTTACAATGACCCTCAATATTTTCAATGACTTTTATGATTTGAAATGTGTATTATGATGTAATTGATTGTTCCTTACTACCCCCATTAAATTACATGTTTTGGGTGTTATAGGTGATTTATAGGACTCTTGGTGAGATTTCATAGTGGTTGGAGGTGCAGTAAAGATGATTTGGTAAATTCACATCATGAAAGACATACACAATGTGAATTAGTGGTTCAAGGATTCTGTAGCCAGCCAGTTTCACACCTTGTATTTAGATAACGGGGACCCATGATAAAAATTCACATCATGAAATTAATTCTAGATGGGTAAATAAATAAAGGTTGAGGCAATGTGAATTTCATCGTAAGTTGGAATTTTTGGGAAACCCGCATATTTGACATCATGAATGGGTCACATAATCCGAAAGCATTTGGATCTAGGTTGTAAAAATGGTGGATTAGATTACTCTTTTTCATTAGGTTTTATTTATATATCCCTCTCTATAATTTTTTAGTATACCTAAGCACGTTCAAGGGATCTTCCATACATTTTTTCCCTAATTCAATTATATGGATTTTGGTGGTTGTTTGTTTTCAATCAATGGTGAGTTCTCCTATTTATCCCCTTTTTTAATTCTGATCATCTTCTAGGATTTGTTTTGGTGGTGTTGTTTTGGTTTTGGGTTTGTGTGGGGTGCATTTTGATGGATATTTTGTGTGTTTTAGGTTGATATGAAGTTTTTTGTGGATGGTGGAAGTTTGTGGAAATTTCTCCATCGCCATACAGTACGTAGCGTGTTGGAAAAACTTCTTTGAGGTAGATAATCCATCATTTCTCACTTTTTTGTAACATAAAGGAGGGGATTACTCTTATTTATCTATGTGGGATGGTTTTCACTAGCCTAATCATTATAAATTAATCTATTAATTGAAATTTAAGGGAAATGGGAAAGGATTCACTTGCATTTAAAGCTTTGATATTATTGTTATATTGTGATTGTATGGGATGAATACCCTACCGAAAATTATGCTCATTGGGGGATTTGTTTTCACTAGTTTATTGTGTGTTGTAGAGCCCTTATTATGATGTTTTTTTGATATCACTCTAAAATAAAAATTGGATAACCACTTATATTTTTTTAATAAAATGGCTTCCCCTATATTTATGGATTGTGTGATAAAACCCCTAAAATAATGTGAAATGTGATAAAATCCCATTGCCTAAATGTGTAAAATGTTCATTGATGTGTTGTTATGTGTGTTCATGTTGTGGATTAGTGATGTGTGGTTGAGATGTGGTGTGGGTGATTTATGTATTTTTTGACTTTCCTTTTGGGTTGGTGAGGTGGTGGTTTGTTTGGGAATTATTTTTTTGTGGTGAGATGGTAGTTTGTTTGTCCATGTTTTTAGTGTGGAAGGGGGATGGTACGATGGGGATGATGAGATGCTTGTGAATTTTGATTATGTTGTGCTAGATGAATGTGTAGTGATGGAATAAATATATAATAATGATTAATGTTTGGGGTTTGGTTTGGTTAATGGGATGGAATATACTATTGAACAAATAAACAATGGGATGTGTGTCTAAATGCATTTGTTAGTAAATAATGAAATAAATTGGATGGATAACTGAATTGGTTAGAAATGTAAATTATGGATTGTTTCAGGTTTATTTTTATGCATTTAGAGGGGGATGTAAAAAAATTTATTTTTTGAGTCAGTAAGTATTTTGGTGTGAACCCATAGGTTGGGCTTATCTGTGGCTATATGTATATACTTATATATTCCTTGTAATTCTAATAAGAACACTAACCATGTAGAGAACTTTGTGTTGATGCCCAAATTTTCACATGGGGGTGTTTTCCCCAATATATGGGTGATGAGAATGGATGGATAGATACCTTCTATTTCCAACATTCTCTTCCAAATGAGTAGATATGCATAGGTTGTGATGGCCAAAGTACTTTTAGTGAACTAGGTGATGGCCCATGTGTTTTCGGGTGATAATTTATCTGATCGTGCTATGTGGTGGTGTCCCAGGTGTTTTCAAGTGATATTTGATATGTCTATATTGTGGGGCATCATATGGTGGTGGTCATTCATATTAGGAGGAGATAACAAGGTTGATATCCTCAATTTTTTGGATACTCTACTAATATAGTTATGGTTTTGATGTGAAGGCATAGGTGTCTATAGGTGAGATGAGATGTTACCATGCTATGGAGAGGTTTCCCAGGTGAATTCATGTGTGATGTGATATGACTATATTTTGAGGTGGTATTATAGGTTATTTAGAAGATATGTTATCCCAATGATATATGACGTTGGGGTGTGATAATATAAAATCAGTGGGAATGTGTGATGGGGTACAGTTTATCTGTATTCTTCTTATTATGTTATTATAATTGACATTAATTATTTTTTGAGCATGACTTGGTTATTTTGGGATAGATATTTGAACTATTTTTGTGTTTTTGGTTCTTCTATTATCTCATGAGTGGATTATTATTCTCTATTTGTATGAAATTGAGAGACTTTTTTTCCTGTTGAGCATACTTGTATCTTATCCCTATATATATAAATAGATTTCCAGGCTTCCAAGAGTATGACATAGATTATTCAATATAGTACTAGCTTGGACCTTTATGGACAGTTGTTATTTCTCTGATTTAGCTTTGCTTTTGGGTATTTAATTTTGAAGACTTTACCTATAGCAGTTTTATTTATGCATGCAAGTAGGGTGTCTTTGGTTTCTTTTTATATTATTTTATGGAGCTTCTTATGGTTAATTCATATTATCTGACAATATTTTTTATATTATAAAGGTTAATTCCTTCCATTTATGTGATCTTTATACCTTCAGTTTTAGTCACCAACCTAGGGCCTACGGAAGGTAGGATTTAGTGGGTCATTATCCTTCTCTACCCGTTATGGTATCTTTGGGGAAAGGGGGTCATGACATAGTGGTATCTGAGGTTATGGTTGAAAGAGAGGATTGATTTTTGACTTAGGAAAAATGAGGATATCATGGGTTGGTATAGAAATAGTTTCAGCTGACCTTGGTGTGTGAATAGGTAAGGGAGATTGGCTAGGACAAAAGATATTAGGGCCCTGTGATCTAGTTAAAAGACTATGATCTTATTGAATAATCAAGTGATGTGGGACTATTTTCTGGGTAGAGTCCTAATAGAGGTACTTTCATCATGAGGAATTGTGTTCCTATTTAACATGGGTTCTTTTGGGATAGTTAAAATGAATAAACTAAATTAAAATGAATTTAAATAAATTTTCACATTATTAGGACTAAGAAATTACTTTTTGATTTTCAGCTATGGTTCTGGGACTTTTCATGTGTTTCTTAGGCAGTTAATATTTAGAAGGTTTATTGGGATTATTTTAATAGGGTTGATCTAGTATAAGAGTATGATTCTTTTAAAAGTATGTTTCATGCTTTTTAGTGTCATGATTTGGGAAGGTATGATGGTAGTGTTTCTGATATTGAGACAGGGAGCTAGTTGGAGAAATTTGAGATTGCTTTCGGTTTGATCTAGGACCTAATGAGATAGTAGGTACCTTTGGAAGTAAATTATATTTGGATAGATAAATGTTACTAGTAAATGTTTTATATGTTTTAGTGGAAGGGGGAAGATGTTTCATTGGTTGACTTTCAGAAAGATTTTCGAGCAGAGTTCCATTCCTCGACCATGAAATCGGTGCAGAGGTAGGATAATATTTCCCTTTTGTAAGGGAGTATGTATGTTTAGGAGTTGGGAATAATGTTCATGTCCCTTATATATTTTTTCTCTGGTCTTTGTTTTGACAAGGAGTCTCATGTGAGGCATCATGAGGAGGCACTTCATCCATCTATCAAGTATGTAGTTACTCCATTTACATTTACAATGTATCTGGAGGATTCAAAATAGAAAAAGGTGATCAATTTATTGTACTGATGAGAAGGTTTACCATAAGAGGTTAATCATTAGGGTTATTTGAGGATTGGCGTTATCAAGGTATGGTCTCAGGCACTAGAATATTCAAGGTTTCGACCTATGGGGATTCTAACTCAATAGCTTCTCTTTAGCATTCTAGGGCCATTTTTTTCTACGATTTTGATAGGGATATCAGGAAATTTTGTTTTTTCTATGGGGTTAATGAATATCACATGAATATATTCCCATTTTTTCTTCAATCTCATTTTGGAGGAGGTGGAAAAGTTTTGCATCGGCCTCTGCAACATTTTCCAGTGAGATTGTTTTAGCAGTAGGGGTAGTAAGATTATACTCTACCAAAGGGAGATGGGAAGTTAGAGGATGATCAAAATTTGTTCCTCATGTTTTGGGGCCTCAACTTGAGTGTTTTTATGTAGGTATTCATTAGGTGATAGTTATAGTATCTAGGTGTGGTCAGTTGCACAAAATTGAGGTAGCAACTGTAACGCCCCGACCCTAGTTACCCAGAGTCGGTGCATTATACAATACATTGGCATGATCACAAGAAAGATCAAATCTCGAAAGACCGATTGGTTTAGTAGCCTTGGAAATACTAGATATATTCATAAAGTTTTACATTACATCACAAAGTGAAAAACTACAACAACAACATAGTCTCCATATTCCACACTCATATCCCCACATATTATCCCTGCAGGTCATTCATAACTTACTTCCTCACATCCTGGGAAAAATAAAACATAGAAAAGGGGTGAGATCAAATGCCCAGTAAGGATAACAATATAGTAGAAACTTTCAAAAATAAGCATAAACATTTAAGGCAATGTATAACTAAAACAAAAGCCTTTTAAACTTTAACTTCAACATAGTATGGCAAAAATAAAATTAAATAATGCCATTTACTTATTCACATGGATATTCTACTAATTGAATAATCACATGAAATATAAATAACCACTTTCATAATGATGGAATGCATAATTCCAGACTATCATAACCACATAGCCAAGGCCTCGTGCCAAGACTACAAATAAGATTTTTCCAAGGCCTTGTGCCAAGACACTTGTTTGTCTCATGAGACCTACCGATGCATCGAGGAGCTATAGTGGGCTCCACCTATCACTTACTAAGTCCAATGCATTCCCATATAAAAAGGTTTAAACATAACATAAACATTCTTATTAAAACTAACATACGAAATGTCAATACTTTCTCCATAAACCATGAATGGTATAAAAATAACACATCCACAGTCAAACATATCACAAAACCATCAATACATTATGGAAGTTTTGTATCATAATAAATCAACTTCATATAATCATAAAATTCATCAAAGGATGTTGACATAGATGAAATCAAAACTATTTGAGAGAAATATCTCCTTTTTTTAAATCATTTAAAAGTCACACATTTATAAAGGAAGTAATTAAAAAGAGATTTTTGAATCAAAGTGTCCCATACCACTTTGAAACTTTTGAAAGGAATTAACATTTTAAAAACATTCATGTCCATATAAATAAATTCTTAAAAACCATTTTGAAGACATGGACATTAATGAAAAACATTTAGAAAGATAAATCTTTAAAACATTTAAAATTCTGATTTTGATAAAGAGTACCTTTCCGAAATTCTTAAAATATTCATTTTGAAATCATTTAAAAGTCACATAATTATAAAATAAAACATTTACATTGAAAATATCCTTGTAATATTTTAAGGGAATCTTTGAAAATTTTATAACGGTGGTAAATAGCCGCACCCGCCGTATAAGTTAAAAAAACATTCTTACCTTAATTTTGTCGAAAAGGTTAAAAAGTACCTTGTTTGGAAAACGACAGAAAGATTCCTTTATAAACCACTTATAAAAAGTCAAAAAAGGGTATAAATGACTTTAACACATATCTTAGTAAATAGTAAAAATGTTTTGAAATTCATTTTTAAGAAACATGGATGTGGATGATAAAGAGATCCCAGTAGATTATTACGTATAAACAACCTCGGATAATGAAGAGATTGTGAAATAACCCTTACCTTGTACTTTTCCTTGGTTGGGGTAGGTTAAACTCCTGTATAATGGTGAAATAATTGTTATTAAATTATACAAGAATCATATACATTAATATGATATCATATATGATCTTTTAACATTGATTTGTTAATAATATCTTAGTATTATCGTTGTTTCGGGTGTTAACTTACTCGTTTTATTTTATATGTTTTGTTACGTAAGCCATGTTTGTAATGGATAGGTTGTATATTATTCATATCCAGAATGATATAAAGTCCTTAGATATTATTATTAATCATAAAATGATAATTATACTTTAATGGATACGATGGAGAATGAATCTCATCGCGTTCGTGGAGACGGTAGTTCGTACGTACGCACGAGCGACAATATCATTCTTTTGATATTAAAATAATATATAAATGGTTGTTATATCATATATACAGAATCATTAACATGTTATATTTATGAGTTACATATCATTATTATACCCATCCAAATAATAATATATTGAATAACAATTACACCACGACGTGGAGACGGTAAGCAGTACGTACGCACGTATGGTGACATGTTATTCAAAGGGTGGATAGAATACTGAATATGGTTGTACCATATTTATAATAACATCATAGTATATATATGATACTGGAGTTATTATTTTAGAATGGCAACAACAAAGGAAGAAGAAGTGGAAGAAGAAAGGAACTTGGAAAAGGGTGGTGAAATCATTACCTCTTCTTCGGGTTCTTCCTTTTGATTTGATCAAAAGGGCTCCTTAGATTGGCTTTCTGATCAAACTAAGTCCTCTAGGTTGTAGTGAGGGATGTTGGGAGAGTATTTGGCCAGATTTTGTCGGAACCAAAAGGCTTTGAAGGTGTGAAGAAATGAGAAGGAGGAGTTCCCTTTTATAAAAGGGGTGAGGGGAACCTTTGGAAAATCTAGAAATATTAATTTATAATAAATTCATATTCGGTTTCTAATGGCTCCAAAGTTTATTATTCAATGGTTAAGGTGGGGATAGATCGAAAACCATTCAACCAATAGAATTTAGACAGGTTTGGGTTACTATATTAACCTTATATTTTAGTTTTAACTCTTAGTTAATTAGTTTGACATTTACCATGTCACTTTGTATTTTTATAATATATAGTTAATAAACTTACTATATAAATCCAAGCGACCCCCAAGTGGTCCATTAATGATGAGACTATCATGATATAAGTCTCTTGGCCGAACCTTAGATTTTTAGGAATTTAATATCAATTAATAATATAATATTTGTTTTAAAAACTCTTTTATGTCAATTTTGACACTATTCAATAATTGATTTTTTGTAAAAATCATAACAGAATTATTACTTCAAAAAAAGTTAATTGAATCAATCCTAACATGTCATATTAACCTATAAAATTAGTGTAATTCCTAAAAACCCTCAAATTATATTTATTTGTGTATTTATAATATCAATTATTTTAATTATTCACTATTATGGTAATTACTGCATCATCATTGTGTCGTAAGTAAATTAAATTATTTAAAGTAAAAAAATTATAAATAAACTATCCTTATGTAGGAAATATTTTTAGCTTTCTAATTAATATTTACAATCGAATTTATCTTATGTATAACCCTATATTAAAAATGTTTTAGTAAATGAACTTTGATTTTAAATCTTTCAACTCTTCTTTGAATTAAATAATAATAAATGTTCTAATCTAATCCAAGTGGACCTAAATGATAATATTTTATTCCTAAGGCTGTTTTTGACGAGATACACTTGTCCAATAGAATTAGGACATGTGTTAGGGTCATATTAATATCATTTTTACCCTTAATTACCCTATTTACTTTTAACCGTGGAAAATAAAAGTAAAAAGTTACTATTCACCAAAAATTATTTTCATCTCATTGAACCACATTTTACTTATTGATATTAACCATGTCTCCCATATTTTCGAAATTCCATTCACAGAAGCGGTAAAATTAAGTTTTATGAAAAAATCAGTTTTTTAACTACCACTTAGTAGTTTCACTATTCATCAAAATTGAAGTTTTTCAGAATAATGCCAAAATTTCACCCTAAGCTATAATTGATATTCCAAATTAAAAAATGATTTATATTTTAAAAAATTTCAAACAAATAAGTTGCATTAATTAATTTTATAATTAATTCCCGCTGTCACAACAAATAGCGTGTTTTTAAGAAACAATATATATCAAAAGATTGATAATTGTTTATGTCCAATTTCAAAGTCAAATTAATTCTAATGAACACCATTGGATAAAATGGTAAAAATATATTCTAATTATACTTTAAAACCACTCAATAATATAATTTATCATTATAAATTATTTTGATTAAAAATTTTGTTTTTAATTAAAATTTAGTAATTTTCACTATTCATCAAACTATTAAAGTTATCCGAAAAGTACCAAAATTTCACCTTAGGCTAAATTCAATATTCCGAATCCAAAAATGAAGTCCATTTTGAGAGATAAAATTTCAAAAAGTAGGTATTACTATTTATAACGGCTAGTTTGATCGGTTGTGGTGTGTGTTAAAACTCGAAGTTGCGTACAACACACGCTACTATATTTATTCAAAGGAAAGCGTACCGTGGAAGCATGGGATGTTTCATTTTAAATTTTTGATGTCCCCATTTAGTCAAAAAGTTTAAAATATTTTATTTAAAAAGGGTTCACTATTAAAAGTTGGAAAAAGTGCAATAATGAAAATGAATTTGTTCTTACATTATGTCTCAGAAACTGATAATATAGATTCTAAAATTATGAGGATTATATAAAGTTTAAAATTTAGTTAATAATATTAATAACATCTTTTGAACGGCTTGTTTGGTAAGTCATGGTGCGCTTGAACCCGATGTTGCGTGTAGTGCTAGTTATTAAATTATTTTGAAGAAATAACACACTATGAAATCTTGGGGTGTTACATTCTCCCCTCCTTCAATAAATTGCGTCCTCGCAATTTGAAATTGTTCTTCGAAAATAAAAGGTTGAAAATAGAAAATATATTTGTGGGAAAACCCACATCAGAAATTGAGTTACTAAAATTTAGTCTTAATATGAGGAAAAGAGAAATGAAAGGGTCACCACCAAATTATGATCTCGATTAGGAGAACATTGGTGGCAATTAGAGACATATAATTGGAGGAAAACGTAAATATTTATAGGTAGTGATTGAGGTCATCAATCACAAACAAGTGTAAAATTGAGGACCTTAAATTCATCAATCTATTATAATTTGAAATACCATCGGTTCAAAAAAACATAGGGTATTAGGATAACACATTTTTTATGATTCAAAATATCTTAGTTGAAATCCCACATCAAAAAATGAATTAATGAGGCCTCTATTTAAAATAAAGAGTGGAAAGTATGAAGATTACCGAAAATAACACATACTAGGGTTCCATGTAGGAAAATATGGATATGGAAGAGAAATCTAACCATCAATTATCTTATGGAGAATGGTAGAGAACATGGCTATGAAAAGGCCAACAATCCCAAATCCATAAATTAGTGATGATTTAAGGTACCATCTAGGACAACATTTCTGTTCAAAGTTCCTTTTCATAATGTTGAGGAGTTTATTTATGAGATTGGCTAAGATCATAATGAGATATACTTACTTTATAATTATAGTTTTATCCATTAATAAGTTTCTACCACAAACTCATCTTTCACTCTAAAAGATAATAGAATGTAAAAAAAATTCTATTTATACTATTCGTACAGGGTTCCAAAATAAATGAATTTATAATTCATCTACTAGATCTTTTAAAAAAAACTAAATTATTTAATCCAGGACATCTCGTGGGTCAGTGGTAGGTGATAAACCCTTTTCGCCCTTCGGTTGCAGGTTCAAGTCTTGCATCCTTGCCGGACGTGACGGGTTGCCGCCCGACCTCCGGGTTGTCCTTTTATGGAAATCCAATATAATCCAAACTAGAACTATCCAAAATACATCTTTCCAAACTCACAGTCCAAAATTTATAAGGAAGGTAAACATAATGTAGATCCTTTTTACCCCGTAATAGCATATTAATACCTTCATCATGTATTCTTTTAATACACCAAAACATCCTGAATTACCATATTCTTTATTGATTACATTCATGCTCCCTTATTCCATATAGAATGCTGGATATACTTCATCAATCCAAAAATGTTTTAAACCCCAACAATGATGGAATATACAAATCATTAATCAGCTTCAAGGTAGTCAAGAATATCCAATATAATTTATCCAAATCAATCATGTATTATTCTAAAATTACTACCTCGGTATCAGAACCATATTATGGTTTATCTTTCTCTCAACCATATATTTTCCAAAAATTTATCCTACTATTGAGTCACTTTTCTTTGTTCCACACAATCTCAAGTCCTTAATGAAATAGTACTGTAGTACAATCCTTATATACTCCATAATTATTATAACAAGTACATTGTTGATACAACACTCAATTGACATAATCAATATAAGAACTCTAATCATTCCTCTTCATATGTGGTAGTATCATAACTTGATTATTATCCAATAGCATCATTTGCAGCATGGTTTGATGACTGGGACATAGGTTTGCGTAGTGTCCAAACTCCTTGCAAATGAAGCATTGTACATTTGAAACCATTTTCTTACCCTTGCAGTCACGTACTTTTTGCCCTTTTCCTCCACACTTATAACAAACTCTCATTCCTTTCAGACAAGTTCCAGGGTGTTTCTTCCCACAGTTATCACATATGGGAAAATTCTTCTTTTCCCTCTCCCCTTTATCCATCTTTTTCTCTTCCATCCTTTTATTCTCTTGCTTCCCTTCAAAGCCATAGGACTCAGTAAAATCTTTACTTATCTTATCAACACATGATATTATTTCTTCAAATGATGATAATACATGCGAAACTATTTCTCTTATAAATTCTGGCTTAAGACCATGAAAGATATGATCCTTCTTTCTCTTTGGATTATGTTCATTGCTGGAGTTATCATTCCTTCTACTGGGCACTATTTCTAAACAATGGAATACACTAGATTAGTTTATGAATAACAATACCTAATCCCAAACTTTTAAAACACATAACTTAAATTAAATATTTTATGGATATAATCCATAATCATAAAAATGTTTTCTTTGAGGAATTATATACTCATAAACTCTTCATAATGATTTGTAAAGAAAATGAGAGTTATCCTAAGCATATCCCCCTGGAGTGTCGTAACCAAGAGTGCAGCAAGGCCCGTTGTCGTGCACCAGTTCCCGTTAGAGTCTAGATCAAAGTGGTATTTTCGGGTTTTACCACTAGGTACATCTGTGCCAGAACCGCCTCTACCTGCTCGTATCCAGACAGGGATGTATTGCTTGAAAAACTCACAAAATCTCTACAATACCAAAATTCTAGGAAGTACTTCTATACTAATCCTCAAGGCCCATCTTAGGTCTATGTGCTCTAATCAGAGTTTACCTAAATCTAGTTTCCAAGGTTTGTACTAAACTCCCTCTGATACCAATTGTAACACCCTGACCCTAGTTACCCAGAGTCGGTGCATTATACATTACATTGGCATGATCACAAGAAAGATCAAATCTCGAAAGACCGATTGGTTTAGTAGCCTTGGAAATACTAGATATATTCATAAAGTTTTACATTACATCACAAAGTGAAAAACTACTACAACAACATAATATCCATATTCCACACTCATATCCCCACATACTATCCCTGCAGGTCATTCATAACTTACTTCCACACATCCTGGGAAAAATAAAACATAGAAAAAAGGTGAGCTCAAATGCCCAGTAAGGATAACAATATAGCAGAAACTTTCAAAAATAAGCATAAACATTTAAGGCAATGTATAACTAAAACAAAAGCCTTTTAAACTTGAACTTCAACATAGTATGGAAAAAATAAAATGAAATAATGCCATTTACTTATTCACATGGATATTCTACTAATCGAATAATCACATGCAATATCAATAACCACTTTCATAATGATGGAATGCATAATTCCAAACTATCATAACCACATAGCCAAGGCCTCGTGCCAAGACTACAAATAAGATTTTGCCAAGGCCTTGTGCCAAGACACTAGTTTGTCTCATGAGACCTACCGATGCATCGAGGAGCTATAGCGGGCTCCACCTGTCACTTACTATGTCCAATGCATTCCCATATAAAATGGTTTAAACATAACATAAACATTCGTATTAAAACTAACATACGAAATGTCAATACTTTCTCCATAAACCATTAATGGTATAAAAATAACACATCCACAGTCAAACATATCACAAAACCTTCAATACATTATGGAGGTTTTGTATCATAATAAATCAACTTCATATAATCATAAAATTCATCAAAGGATGTTGACATAGATGAAATCAAAAATATTTGAGATAAATATCTCCTTTTTTTAAATCATTTAAAAGTCACACATTTATAAAGGAAGTAATTAAAAAGATATTTTTGAATCAAAGTGTCCCATACCACTTTGAAACTTTTGAAAGGAATTAACATTTTAAAAACATTCATGTCCATATAAATAAATCCTTAAAAACCATTTTGAAGACATGGACATTAATTAAAAATATTTAGAAAGATAAATCTTTAAAACATTTAAAATTCTGATTTTGATAAAGAGTACCTTTCCGAAATTCTTAAAATATTCATTTTAAAATCATTTAAAAGTCACATAATTATAAAATAAAACATTTACTTTGAAAATATCCTTGTAATCTTGTAAGGGAAGCTTTGAAAATTTTATAACGGTGGTAAATAGCCACACCCGCCGTATAAGTTAAAAAAACATTCTTACCTTAATTTTGTCGAAAAGGTTAAAAAGTACCTTGTTTAGAAAACGACGGAAATATTCCTTTATAAACCTCTTATAAAAAGTCAAAAAAGGGTATAAATGACTTTAACACATATCTTAGAAAATAGTAAAAATGTTTTGAAATTCATTTTTAAGAAACATGGATGTGGATGATAAAGAGATCCCAGTAGATTATTACGTATAAACAACCTCGGATAATGAAGAGATTGTGAAATAACTCTTACCTTGTACTTTTCCTTGGTTGGGGTAGGTTAACCTTCTGTATAATGGTGAAATAATTGTTATTAAATTATACAAGAATCATATACATTAATATGATACCATATATGATCTTTTAACATTGATTTGTTAATAATATCTTAGTATTATCGTTGTTTTGGGTGTTAACTTACTCGTTTTATTTTATATGTTTTGTTACGTAAGCCATGTTTGAAATGGATAGGTTGTATATTATTCATATCCAGAATGATATAAAGTCCTTAGATACTATTATTAATCATAAAATTAGAATTATACTTTAATGGATACGATGGAGAATGAATCTCATCGCGTTCGTGGAGACGGTAGTCCGTACGTACGCACGAGCGACAATATCATTCTTTTGATATTAAAATAATATATAAATGGTTGTTATATCATATATACAGAATAATTAATATGTTATATTTATGAGTTACATATCATTATTATACCCATCCAAATAATAATATATTGAATAACAATTACACCACGACGTGGAGACGGTAAGTCGTACGTACGCACGTATGGTGACATGTTATTAAAAGGGTGGATAGAATACTGAATATGGTTGTACCATATTTATAATAACATCACAGTATATATATGATACTGGAGTTATTATTTTATAATGGTAACAACAAAGGAAGAAGAAGTGGAAGAAGAAAGGAACTTGGAAAAGGGTGGTGAAATCATTACCTCTTCTTCAGGTTCTTCCTTTTGATTTGATCAAAAGGGATCCTTAGGTTGGCTTTCTGATCAAACTAAGGCCTATAGGTTGTATTGAGGGATGTTGGGAGATTATTTGGGTGGAGTTTGGCCGAACCAAAAGGCTTTGATGGTGTGAAGAAATGAGAAGGAGGAGTGCCCTTTTATAAAAGGGGTGAGGGGAACCTTTGGAAAAGCTAGAAATATTAATTTATAATAAATTCATATTCGGTTTCTAATGGCTCCAAAGTTGATTATTCAAAGGTTAAGGTGGGGATAGGTCTAAAACCATTCAACCAATAGAATTTAGACAGGTTTGGGTTACTATATTAACCTTATCTTTTAGTTTTAACTCTTAGTTAATTAGTTTGACATTTACCATGTCACTTTGTATTTTTATAATATATAGTTAATAAACATACTATATACATCCAAGATACCCCCAAGTGGTCCATTAATGATGAGCCTATCATGATATAAGTCTCTTGGCCGAACCTTAGATTTTTAGGAATTTAATATCAATTAATAATATAATATTTGTTTTAAAAACTCTTTTATGTCAATTTTGACACTATTCAAAAATTGATTATTTTGTAAAAATCATAACAGAATGATTACTTCGAACAAAGTTAATTGAATCAATCCTAACATTTCATATTAACCTATAAAATTAGTGTAATTCCTAAAAAGTCTCAAATTATATTTATTTGTGTATTTATAATATCAATTATTTTAATTGTTCGCTATTATGGTAATTACTGCATCATCATTGTGTCATAAGTAAATTAAATTATTTAAAGTCTAAATATTATAAATAAACTATCCTTATGTAGGAAATATTTTTATCTTTCTAATGAATATTTAAAATAGAATTTATCTTATGTATAACCCTATATTAAAAATGTTTTAGTAAATAAACTTTGATTTTAACTCTTTTAACTCTTCTTTGAATTAAATAATAATAAATGTCCTAATCTAATCCAAGTGGACCTAAATGATAATATTTTATTCCTAAGGCTGTTTTGGTCGAGATACACTTGTCCAATAGAATTAGGACATGTGTTAGGGTAATATTAATATCATTTTTACCCTTAATTACCCTATTTACTTTTAACTGTGGTAAATAAAAGTAAAAAGTTACTATTCACCAAAAATTATTTTCATCTCATTGAACCACATTTTACTTCTTGATATTAACCGTGTCTCTCGGATTTTAAAAATTCCATTCACAGAAGCGGTAAAATTAAGTTTTATGAAAAATTCAGTTTTTTAACTACCACTTAGTAGTTTCACTATTCATCAAAAATTGAAGTTTTTCAGAATAATTCCAAAATTTCACCCTAAGCTATAATTGATATTCCGAAGTCAAAAATGATGTATATTTTACAAAATTCCAAACATATAAGTTTCATTAATTAATTTTATAATTAATTCCCGCTGTCACAACAAATAGCGTGTTTTTAAGAAACAATATATATATCAAAAGATTGATAATTGTTTATATCCAATTTCAAAGTCAGATTAATTCTAATGAACACCATTGGATAAAATGGTAAGAATATATTCTAATTATACTTTAAAACCACTCAATAATATAATTTATCATTATAAATTATTTTGATTAAAAAAGTTGTTTTTAATTAAAATTTAGTAATTTTCACTATTCATCAAAATATTAAAGTTATCCGAAAAGTACCAAAATTTCACCTTAGGCTAAATTCGATATTCCGAATCCAAAAATAAAGTCCATTTTGAGAGATAAAATTTCAAAAAGTAGGTATTACTATTCATAACGGCTAGTTTGATCGGTTGTTGTGTGTGTTAAAACTCGAAGTTGCGTACAACACACGCTACTGTATTTATTCAAAGGAAAGCGTACCGTGGAAGCTTGGGATGTTTCATTTTAAATTTTTGATGTCCCCATTTAGTCAAAAAGTTTAAAATATTGTATTTATAAAGGGTTCACTATTAAAAGTTGGTAAAAGTGCAATAATGAAAATGAATTTGTTCTTACATTATGTCTAAGAAACTGATAATATGGATTCTAAAATTATAAGGATTATATAAAGTTTAAAATTTAGTTAATAATATTCATAACCTCTTTTGAACAGCTTGTTTGGTAAGTCATGGTGCGCTTGAACCCGATGTTGTGTGTAGTGCCAGTTATTAAATTATTTTGAAGAAATAACACACTATGAAATCTTGGGGTGTTACAGCAATGCTAGTGGGGCCTAATATCATTCGAGGTATGCTCACTTTGTCATCTACGCTTGTTTTTTCATTGATTGATTTTTGAGCTTCACACTCTTTTATTTCACCTAGTCTAGTTTGTGCTCTGTGACTAAATGTAGATAGGATCCCCATGCCCTCGGTGTTGACTACACTGGTCGAAGGTCAGACTAGCTTGTTGGATGTGTGTCGGGAGTGTAGAATGATGATAGGGAAACAGCAGTCCCATTGTAAAATATATACATCTATATGATGTTCTCCTAGGAATTTATTGGTTTTTTTACTTATGTTCTGTTATTTACTACTTCTATAGAAGGGTTTTGTTCTCATATGTGGATGGTTAGTGTGTGGTTTTCGTCATTGAGTGGGGTTGTTAGGTGGTAAGTTAGGGTTTGGATCCTCATCTTTATTTAATGGGTGATTTGTAGTAGAATTAGTTGACAGTGGGGCAGTGGGGGTCCCCATGGTCATTGGGGAGTTTTTATATGTTTTTCCAAAGGAGTTTGTTACACTTCCCCCCTTGACGTGATGTTGAGTTTGAGATAGACTTTTAATTTAGTGCTTCTCAAATTTTGATGGATCATTATCAGATGGGACAATCTATGTTGTAGGAGATGATATTACATATAGAGTATCTGATACATAAGTGTTTTATCCATCCTCGAGTTTCATTGTGGGGTTCTCCATTCTTGCTCTCTAAGAAGGCGGATGATAGTCTGATGTTTTTTATAAACTACCAAAGGATGAATTAGTTGATGGTAAATAACCATTACTCTCTTCCAAGGATGGATGATCCTTTAGACCAATTGATAGGGTTGATTTGGTTTTCTATGATCAATCTACGTCTATATCTCACCATTTGGGGTTAATGGAGGGTGATATCATGATGAGTACCTTCAAATGTAGGTATGGGAACATCATATTTATAGTCGTTATAGTTAGTATCACAAACCCACCATCTATATTCATGGGACTCATGAAATATATGTTTTATGAAATCTTGGACTATTATTTATTAATGTACATTGATGAAATTTTGATCTACTCAAAGTCAGAGGAGGAGCATCTATTTCATCATAGAACTTTATTGCAGTTTTTTCGACATCACTAGCTATATGGAAGGTTTTAAAAGTGTATGTTTTAGACATTAGAGTTGAGTTTACATAGGCATGTGGTATCTCAGTAAGGTTTGGTTTCAGACCCATTGAATTTTGAGGAATTTTTTTCTTGGTTATCACCTAAGAATATGGGAGGGATTCATATTTTTCTTAGTCTGGCAGGCTATTATCGAAGGTTTATGTTTAATTTCTCTTGAGTCAAAGCTCTATTTATATAATTGAATAGGAGGGACCATGTTTCTTATGAACTGGTCAATTCTAGTTAGTATTTAGTTATCTTAAGGGCAAGTTGGTCACTACTCTAGTTCTTGAGTTTCCTGAGGAGGGTGTTATTTCTGAGTCATTTTTTGATACTCCCCAAATGGGCTTGGGATGCCTGATATTATGGGTATATGAAGTTACTTCCCCATAATCTTATCTCTTTCACCCACGATCTGGATCTAGTAGTGGTTTTGTTTATGAAGAATTTTTGGGGGCATTACCTCATTGGTGATAGCATTGTAGTCTTCCAGATCAAAAAATATTGAGGTATATACTTTCTCTATGTGATCTGAATTTTCAGCAGTATAGGTGGATAGAGTTTCTTTAGGATTATAATTTGTTAATCTCATACACCTTTGGAAAATGGAATTTTTTGGCTGACACTTTGATCAGTAATCCATGGAAGGATTTTTTTTCATAAGTCTGGGGATGTTTGGAGAGTGATGGAGGAGCTATAAGCCTTGAACATAGATGTAAGTGTGTTTTAAGGTATATGTTTTTTGTTTTAGATGATAGTGAAACATTATTTGATTCAGTGGTTGGAGGAGTCTAAGTTGGGTTACTCAAGGCAGAGGTGATTTGTGATCATGTTAATAGTGGTGATACTTCAAAGTGATGGTCGAAGGATGGTCTTAATCAAATGTTACTTCATGGGATTTTTTTTTCAGGTAGTGGTACATGAGGGAGTAATTCATGAGTTTCCTAAATCATATTTGGTAGTATATATAAGAGTATATGTGATTTGATGTTGCTTGAGGATTCATTTTTGGCGTCCTAGGATGAAATGGTAAGTGGTGAGTTTGAGGAAATGTGTTTCATTTTCCATCAGGTAAAGGTTGAGCATCATGTTCCAAGATATTTGTAGCATCATTTGGAGATTACTAACTCAAAATGGGAGAAAATATCAATGGATTTCATCATAGGGTTACCGCAAGCTTAGGGAGATTGTAGCACCACCATTTTTGATTATGTAACCCTTTCATTATGATTTTGATTCTTATAAAGTATAAGTCTGAAATTTAAGAGTGTTTGTAGTACTTTATTTGTGTTTTTGGGGATAAAGGGAATGCACACGGGTGACACACAGTTTGTCCAAACTGTGCGACAACCTAAAAGAAACTGTGTGGCTTGGGTATTTTGAGGCTGTGGATTCGGTACGGTTGGTGCACGATTATGGATACCATGCTAGGTGACCATTCATGGTTCATATTTAAGGAAGTGTATAATTCATGGTTAGCACATTGTTTTCTTAACTGTGCGTAGGGTCAAAATTAGATCCTAAAAAAGGATCTAACATGTTTTTTCCTTTATGTGTTTCATTTTTCCTCTTATGGGGCCCTAACTCTGGATTTTTCTTCCCCAAAGGTCAAGGAAGGTTATCTCATCGATCTAGAGGTGATCCAAAGGATTAACTTATTGATTAAAAGTTGATTATTCACAGTATGTTTTTGTTCTTCATCATTCTTATTGTTTTTCTAAGATCTACTTCTCCTCTTCTCTTGGTTTCTTAGATATATGCCCGATGTGGGTAGATCTAAGGTTTTATATGCCAAATAATTTTATATTTGGTCTTTTTTGTGTTAGGGGAAGATATCTAAGGAATGTTCATGGATATTTAACCTAGTTTCATTAGTGTTCTTCATCCATTTATCATTTTCACCAAAACTCTCGAGGTAGGTGGCTTCACTCTCAACTCCTCTTTCTAGAATTGATTTAATTGATTTTAAATTTATTATTTTTTGTGAAATTGATTTTCAATTTTCTATGTAATTATTTATGAAAACCCTCTTGAGTGATGGTTTGTAGAAACATGGAAATTGGTTGTTTTGTAGAAAGTGCTTTGGTTCTTGGTTTTAAAATATTGATTTTAAAATGTGAATTTTTTGGAATTGTGCAAAATGGAATTATCAAAAAAAGGATGAATTTATTAAAATTAAATAGGGATGGTTTATTTGAATTAGTTTGTTAAAATGTTTTCAATAAAAGTATGGTTTCATTGGAAAATATGAAATGGTTGTTTTTGGCATTGATTTTTGGCATAATGGTTGTGTGTGTTCATGTGCATCTAGGAAGGATAAGGGTAAGGAGGAGACTCCCCCATCATTAGTGGTATGGATAAGGGTTATGGATCTCCCCCGTCAATATGGTTCACTAGGTGAAGTCTTAGTAAAAGGATTACTCGCAACTCACGAGTATAGGGAGGTCCAGGTTACATTCATGGTTGGAAGTGCGGATAGGTGGAATGGTATTATAATTCCAAAAATAGATATAGAGATATTAATTTTAATATTTTCTTGGTTATATTCATGAAAAATAGTTTTTGGTGGAAATTTTGGGTGACATGGCACATGTTTATATTTATTTATAAATTGTTTTTAGAATTTTTTTATATTTAGTTATAATATTTTTTCGAATTTTTTATATAAACTATTCATATAAATATTGATAACTCTTATATCCTTGGGGTGTGAGTAGGTAATCCATTGGGGAAAACCTATTAAGTTTTATACTCACCCCTACATTGGCACTTTGTTACTTTTGTATATGTCATCTTCCGGGATATGGTCAAAGGTAAGGTATCACATGTCTTTTGTACTACTTCATAATACTTGGGTTATTTGGTGATGTAGGAGCATGGGGCTTGAGGAGCATTGGGTCTTATGGTCATATTGGAGTTTTATTAGTTATATTTCTCTATTTTCTTTGATGTTATTTTGGCTTTAGTTGTAGTACCCTATGGTTGGTTTTGATATAAAAAATAAATGGTTGAGTAATCATTCTATTTATCATGAATTATATAGTGGTTCATTTGGCTTTTTTATATTGTATTATTAGTTTTATTCAAAAGGTTATATCATCCCACACATGTATTGAAACCCTTAGGTATTTATTTATAGCCTTTAACATCTTGGTGATATCACTTAAGTCCTAGTATAATCCACATACCTTGTCAATATTATGAGGAGAAGGAGGCATGTTACAAATGGTATTAGTTTTGTTCAGTCCAAAATCCCATTTAACATGAATTTTATCAGTTTTGTTTGGTATAAAATCATGTTTAACATAGGGGTATCATATTTTTCCTTCCCATGTGGAACAAGTAGTCATCAATTTTCTTGGTCTTGGAGTTGAATTCATAATTGTTCATTCAATGGGTTGTGATCATATAAAGGAGTAGGATTGTCAGTACTTGAAATGTAGTGCATAATAATACATAGTTAACCTTTATATTATGAAATTCAAGATACCAGGGAGTTAGGTACATAACTGTCTTACAGAAACTTATAGGATATTTGAATCTCATTTTCATGGGTTTAGATGATGATACAATCATGACATGCATTAGAGAAATGACATCCCACTAGGATTTCACATTTCATTTTGAGTAATTATATATGATTTGATGCACTATGTTGATTTTTGAAGAATGTTTCATTTTTTTTATTTCAAATGAAAGTCTTTGAAAAGATCATGGTTGTGGTATTTTTAAAATGATATGATTTTCAAAAAGAAAGTTGGATTTTTTTCAAAAAAATTATTGAACATGAATATGGTTGATTTTGGAAATCAATGTTGTGATAGTTGATATGATAGAATTTGAAATACTAAGATTTCAGTTGTTATAGAGTGAGACTTATGAGGTTTCGTTTTTTTAGAAAATCACACCCCGTAGGCATCATCGAAACTAACTAGAAGATGCTATGGAGAACGTAGTTGCACCTGCACCATAGGTGAACCAACAGCAGGTTCAGAGTGTTGCCCAAGAATTTCAGGTTGTAGGCATAGGGAACCGGAGGATGAGCCCAGACAAGTGGGTTATTCCATCCAATTCCAGAAATAGAATCCACTCATCTTTCTGAGGTGATTTGGAACCAGAAAAGATAGAGGTGTGGCTGAACAAGATGAATCGTATCTTCGATTTCATCAGCACATCCATGGAGATAAAAGTAAATTTGGAAATGTATATACTCGATGATCTTGAACACCAATGGTGGGATCTAGTGGTGCAGGCTCTAGTAGATCATGGCCTTAGTTGGGAGTATTTTGAGGAACTATTCAACAACAAAATTTATCCTCACTTGTTCAAGATTCAAAATACAATATACTTCTTCATATTGAAGAAGAAAAATCTCTCTATCATATAGTATGCAGATAAATTCATGAATTTAGTGCCCTTTTTACCAATGGTTTTGGCTAGTATGGCCTTGAAAGTACCCATATTTTAATCGGGTCTAAGGTAGGATATTCTTTCAAAGATAGTTATGCTCTATATTAAGGACTATACAGAGATAGTGAATAGATAAATAGTGGATGAATGGGACATCTCAAGAGCTATGGGAGTAGGAAGTATCATGATATCTATGGGAAATGGTGAGAACTCTAATGCTAGGAGAAATCAGAAGAGGGACACCTACTTCTAGGGTTGGCCAAAATCATAATCAAACTACTGGGTCAGTAAACCATCCTCCATGACTAAATATCCAAGATAAATTTTTTCAATGTGGTTCCATTGACCACATGAAGCATGAGTGTATAGAACCACCTAGATCATGCTATAAATTCAACAAGATAGGGCATCTTCAGCACTATTGTCACAATTATCTGAGGTCGGGTGCTCAGGACACTTCTCAAATGTCACAAGCATCATATGCTTTGATAGGGCAAGCATAAAAAATCAATATCATCAGTAGATAAGAGATATTCATGGTGATTCTAGGAATACCATGAACCCTCAGTAAGGTTAATCTAATTAAGGAAACAAGGAGATGAGTGTAGTGATGAAGCAATTATATGGAGATGATTAGGTGATTATGGATGATTAGGTCAGACCATCCATGGTGAGAGTTAACATTCTTTTGAATTCTACCCTTATGCAAGTGTTGTTTGATACCAGTGCATCACATTCCTTAATTTATTCTTGTTCTATTGATTTTATAAGTTTAAAACATGAGATTATTCCTTCAATACTAAACCTTCAAACTCCTCTTGTTCTAATGGATTTTTGAGACTTTCTATGTAGAGAATGTTCTATAACTGTTGATGGAGCTGATCTAAAATAGGAATTATCAGTTCTAGAAATGAATTTCTATGATTTAATCATGGGTATGGATTCTTTGAAAATTTTAAGGGCTCACATTGACTATTATATAAGAATAGTTAGTTTCACAACTGAGGATGGTTCCAATCATCTCTTCAAATAAGAAAGGATTGTAACGACATATGAAATAGATTTGTTGGCACCAACAGTGGGTATGATCTCTTATCATTTGGTGGAATTAACCATGGAATCTATGGAAGAGATTGAGGGTAACAGTTTTTCCAAAGTCATGGATCAATTTCAAGATGTTTTTCCCAAAAACTTCTCAGGGTTGCCACTTATAAGGGAAGTGGAGTTTACGATTAATCTCTTTCTAGGGACCAGTACTATTTCCCTTCCATATTATAGGATTTCACCAACAGAATTAAGGGAGCTAAAAGTGTAGTTGGAAGAGTTATAAATAAAGGGTTTCTTCCGAATGAGCATATCTCTATGGTAAGCACTAGTCTTGTTCATGAAAAAATAAAATGTAACTCTAAGATTGTGTGTTGATTATCTCAAGATTAACAAAGTTACGATAAAGAATAGATATCCACTTCACACATTGATAGTCTATTTGATCAATTTAGGGGAGCTATATGGTTCTCTAAAATTGAGTTATGATTAGGATATCACTAATTGGGAGTTCGAAATGATGATATTCTGAAAATAGATTTCAGAAACAGATATGTTCATTAAGAATATGTGGTAATTCCTTTCAGTCTTATGAATACACCAGCAGTCTTTATATAATTGATAAATTGGATATTTCAGAGATATCTAGATTCTTTTGTTGTGGTGTTTTTTGATGACATATTGGTGTATTCAAGGACAAGTAATGAGCATTATCAATACTTATAGACAGTTTTGGAAATCTTGAGAGGCCATCGTTTGTACGCCAAATTATCAATGTTTGATTTTTGGATACAACACGTATGCTTTATTAGCCATGTAATTTCTAAAAGAGTCATTTTAGTGGATCCAAAGAAGATAGAAGTTGTTATCTCTTGGCAACCACCAAAGCATTTCTTTGAGATATGAAGCTTGCTTGGTCTCGCTGGTTATTATATATGTTTTTTTGTGACTTCTCATGATTAGAATAACATATTACAGTTGTGAAAAAGAATAATGTTCCATTTAAATGGACTGAGGAATACCAAAAATATTTCCAATAGCTGAAAGTTCTTCTTACATCATCACCTATCTTTATTTTTCTTGAATTGGGATTGGGTTAAGTGGTGTAATGTGATGCTTCAGGATCTGGTTTGGGGTTCATTCTCATGAAAGGAGGTCATTTTGTGGCTTATAACTTAAGTTAGTTGAAGTTTGATGAGAATAATTACCAAAAACATGATTTAGAGTTAGCTTCATTTGTCCATGCCTTAATGACATGGCATTATTACATCTTTGGTGAAAATTTATTGTGTTCACGGATCATAATAATTTGAAACATATTTTCTAACAATGATATTTGTATCTAAGGCAATGGATATGGATGGATTATCTCAAAATGTTTGAATTTGACTTAATGTATACACCGGGAAAAGAAAATATGGTTGTAGATGCATTAAGCATAAATTCATATGATCAGTTAGCAAAAGAAGCATTAGACAAGTGGCAGTTGATGTCGGTCATAATTGATATGCATGTGGAATTTGAAGATGGATATGATGTTTTCATTTTTTTTCATTTTTAGTAGTTCTTGATTTGGTAAATATGGTAAAAGAGGAACAAATATATGATGCAGAATGCCTAGTTATGGGTCTAAAATTCAATGGTGGGGAGACCATTGAGGGGTTGAAACTGGGATTTCAACGTTGTGGTTCAAAAATTAGATGGTTGTCCATATGATTCTTCAAGAGCAACTTCTTTATGCTTGAAACCATTATATATGGGATTTTTATCCTATAATACAGAAGATGTATAAGGCTTTGAAAGTATAGTTTTGGTGGAATGGTATGAAATGGAAGGTGGCTGAGTTTATTCCTAAAGTACTTGTACACACGCATACATATCCCATATAGAAATGATGAAATGTAAAAACACTAAGTAAACAATGCATGCAAACCACTATATCCAACAACCAGACTACAATGGTAAAGAAATGGAAAGTAAACAGGACCAAATATAAGCCCATTAAAATGAGTTTTCAACCAAAAGTCGACCTATAAGAAAAGAGGTACTAGGAATACTATCTGAAAAGCTGCAGGAACACACCTCGGTCTGTCCAGTCTCACAAATCACCACCTAGTCTAGGTTTTCCTAGGACTTTTTTGAAATTTCAATCGTCTTCACAACATGCAACATGTTCGGGAAAATCCCGTACAAGGGTGAGTATAAAAATACTTAGTAGGACACCGCAAAACCACAAAGAAATACCACAAAAAAATACCATAATGTAAATTGTATTCATCTCTACATAGGTATATGTCTACAACATATATAACAAGAGAATCCAGATATACTCAATCCAAGACATAAATTCTAGAGGTAAGCCACAACCAATAGCCAGCCAAAGGATTTTTCTCTAAGCATTCTCATTCTGGGATAACTCACTCCTCTAGACATGATATCATCAGAGATACTCATAAAAAGGTATAACTCATTTGGTCCCTACTCAAAGAGTATTTATTGGTCAAGGAAGACTATAATACATGGAAAGGGGATCATGTCCAGACACACTGGTGAATATCATGTACCCAATTTGAATTAACCCACAATATAGAGTATCCTTCTTAGACACACTGGTGAATACCACTAACCCTACTGATGCGGCCTGCTAGATGGAGGACCAAAATACTTCTCTCAGTGGTTGCATCGATTCTAAAAAACCCCACTAGGGGTGATAGAGGATGGCACTCTAGTACAACGGAGGGATACCATACTCTATCTGGGACTCAGCCTCTAGATGAAATTTCAATCCAATGATGTGGATGTAATGTCATACTGAACCCTTGAGTAAAAGACCAAGGGAATTCTCTCAACCTATACTACTCCAAACTAAAAACTCACCAGTTAATTCAAAAAGACCATCTCAACATTAGAGTCTCAACACCGTAGATGGATCATTGATTACACATTCCATTTAGAATTTATGGTCATTTGATGTTTTAAAGGGTTTCATTAAGACTGTCGATCAACTGAATAGTTGTTCCACCAACCATGGTGGTTGACTAACCCACGAACTGCTCATCATGTACCGACCGTGTCAGTTGGTCCACCTCCCATGGAAAACCTATGATAGTGGTCGACCATGGAATGTCTTCACCATAGTCACCCCAGGTCTGATTCAGCCCACTTATCCTGAGCCCACTCGGCACGGCCCACTTGGCCCGACACACTCGGCCCGACCCGCTTGGCCCCATCTACATTCATGCGGGTCGTCTGGGTCATCGTACACATTCCACCTTGACCGCAACATGTGAAATCCCACATCTATCATGATTCTATGGCCTCCAACCACATGGCTATTAACCGTATCCCATGCGGTTGCCACTGCAGTCTACTTCCTCCGGCCCTGTCGGCTCCTACACAACCACCACCACGTCCCTACGGCTCTGTCGCCCATGGCATCGGTCGCCTTCTCTGATCGTGTCATGCCTCTATGTGTCACCTTCCACCACCTCCTATCCCGTGAGTTGTAAATCCTCCATTAATACCTATAATTCTAAACTATAGAAAATATAGGTTTCTCGAGTCTCAATCTACACTAATACGGTCTTTATTGTCTATTTCCCCCCAATCTGGGGGTCTGATCACATTTGGAGGCACCCTGCAAGATCGATTTGTAACCACAAGGATCCATCAATGAAGAATGTGATGAACATAGGGAGAGAAAAACAAATAGAAACCCTAAGGAATGAACCTTGGACTTTTTTCATAATAGCCTCAATCTATTTCTGTTAGAACAATAAACAAGGAGGAATAAAGATCAATCTCCTGATAATCCCGCAGATAAAATCCCATCCTTTAACAGTGATCGATCTACTAGGAAATCTATTTTCTTTTTGTCCGTGTTCATAATAGAATTAAATAATGGATAAAACTACTCAAAACAACATTCCCTACCTCGATTAGGTTCGATCTCTGATAAAGAACGAAGTGTCATTACCATCGTTGGAAAGGTTCATAGAATCTGAGGTGTATCGTTCGATCGATCTATCATTATCCACCAATAGTTTCTCAATAGGTTCTTCCTCCATGCCTCTAGATAGATTCCAATTTTATGATACTAACCTTGAATTTGTGACAAATACTTAATAAAAAGAAAGTCTCTACATCAAAATAATTTCTTTATTAAATTATTTTATTTACGGTTACATCCTCCATGACTATTTTCTATTGAAAACATGTGCTGACTAAATTTAATTTATGCCTAGGGTAAAGACTCCATTCTTAGATCAATGGTTCCCTAGGTTTTTTATTTAGTCACCTATTTAAGATTTATTCCACTTTTTCATGAAAACTGCATGATTGTTCTATTAAAAAGTTTAATATTTTTCAAACATTTGTTCTAGGCACACCGGGTTTCGAAATCGCATGATGTCTCGAAGTCTGGTCTCAAAATAAATCTATATAATATCTAAAAATAATACATATAAAATATGAGATGTTAAATTCTCCCCACATTGGGGATTTACATCCCAGAAATCCAAAATAAGTGCTACGCAAATAGATGAGGGTATTGATCATGAATATGAGCCTCCCACTCATATGTGCTCTCTTAGGGATTTATGTGCTCCCACTAGACATACACTAAATTAATTTCTCACCCATGAAGGATCCTCTCCTATAAATCCTCGATCTCTATTGGGTACTCAACAAAAGTCTCTTCATCCTCAATGTCCAGCTCGTCCCAGTCAATGACGTGTGATGGGTCATGCACATACCTCCTCAGCTGTGACATGTGGAAGATGTCGTGTACCCAATATAACTGTGGAGGTAGAGCCAAGTGGTATTCCACATCACCAAATCTACATAGTATCTATAAAGGGATGATGAACCTTAGATATAGCTTTCCACATAGGCCCAATCTCTATAATCCTTATTGAGGTGAAACCCGAAGGAACACATGGTCACCTTACTTGAACTCCAATGGCCTATATCACCTATCAGCATAAAACTTATGATGGATCTGTGTAGTCTTCAACCACTCCTAGATAATGTAAACCTTATCTATAGAAGTTTTCACCAATTCTAGGACCATGAATGCTGACTCTCCTAGGTCATTCCAAAAAAGGGGTGACCTTTAGGGCCACCCGTACAAGGTATCAAATGGTGTCATTCCAATGGTGTGGGATGATAGCTGTTATTGTATGAAAAATCCACCAGTGGTAAGTGATCCCCCCCAACTACGGAAAAATTTTAACATGCAATCCTATAGCATGCCCTCCATAACTTGAATGGTCTGCTCAGTATGGTCATCTATTTGTGGGTAGAATGTTTTGCTCAAGTGTAATTGGGTCCCAAACACCTTCTACAATCCCTTCCACAATAGGGAATGTAAAGAAAGCATCACGATCTAAAACTAGAGTCTATGGAACTCCATGGAGTTGAACTATCTCCAACATGTAGAGGCATCCCAATCTATCTACTGAGCTCTACTCTTGGATAGCTAAGAAGTGGGGAACTTGGTGAGTTAGTCAACAATCACCCAGATGGAATCATGTCCCCTTGACATATGTGGTAAACCTATCACGAATTCCATCAATATCCCATCCCAATTCCATTATATCACCTCAATGGGTTGATCCAAACCCACTGGAACCTGGTGCTTAGCCTTCACCTGCTGACAAGTAAGGCATCGAGACACAAACTCTGCAACTCCCTTCTTTATTTATAACCACCAAAACTAGCATCAGAGGTCATGGTACACCTTTACCACACCTAGGTGTACTTCCAAATGGGATGTTTGAAACTCTCTTAGAACCTCCTCCTACAACCCCATTAGTACTATTGTCCTTCCTTTGAAAATAATGACAAGCTCCCCATCTTTTGAATATCCATCAGAAGCATACCCTGTGGAAATATGAGCATATAACATCTCATAGTTGGTATCCCCAAGATATGCCTCCCTGATTCTCTATAAGAGTGGAGGGGTGAAAACCATCAACTAGAGGTAAGTTACTCACCCATTATGAAGTGTCTCCATATATTCAATGTGAATACTACCACTGCTAACTTAATATCATGGTTCATATAGTTTTTCTCATGTGGTATCAACTGACGTGAACCATAGGAAATCACTTCTTTCCTCTAAATTAGGACACAACCAAGACCGCTTCCTGATTTATCATAGAACACTATGTATTCAACACCCTCATCTAGCAATATCAAGATGAGAGCACTCGTCAATCTCTACCTCAACTGCTGAAAACTCTCCTGGCACTTTTTCAACTACATGAAAGGCTACCCCTTTCGTGTCAAAGAAATGAAGGATATTTCCACCCTGGAGAAGTTGGTTAAAAAACTTTTGAATTTCCCTACCAAAAAAAGGAAACTTCGCACCTCTATAACACTCTTATGTGGCTCCTAAGAAATCACCACCACAATCTTCAATGTATCCACTTCAACTCCATCCTTTGAGATGATGTGTCTTATAAAATAGACCTCTGGAATCTAGAACTGACACTTTAAGAGCATCCTGTAAAGTTGGTTCTCTTAGAGTGTGTCTAGGAATATCCTCAAGTGTCTCGCATTCTCCTCCTCAGATGTCAAGTACACTAGGATATCATCAATGAAGACCACCATGAACTGGTCTAAGTATGGCTGAAAGATTCGGTTCACGGGACCCATGAATACTACTGGGGAATTTTTCATTCCAAATGGAGTCACCAAGTACTCATAGTAACCGTAACAACATTTTAAGGTCTTCTTCAGTATATCCTCATCTTGTACTCACAGCTAGTGATAGCTATATCTGAGGTCAATCTTCGAGAACCATTGCACCACTTTCAACTAATCAAAGAGGTCATCGATCCTAAATATCAGATACTTATTCTTTACAGTCACCTAGTTTATGCACCGGTAATCCACACATAAACTAAAGCTCCCATATACCTTCTTCGAAAAGAAAATGGGGATGCCTGGGGTGAAATATTGGGTCTCACGAAGCCCTCCCTCTGCAAGTACACCAACTGCACCCTTAGTTTACAAAGATCTATGGGAGCTATCCGATATGTAGGTGTAGATATCAATGTATTTCTGAGGTTTAGATCAATAAAACAGTCCATATACATATTTGGAGGTAAACCTGGAACATCTTTAGGAAAGACATCCTCAAACTCCATCACCACTATAGGAAACTAAGGACTCATATCATCAACCACATTCAGGGTAAGGCTATCCAACTGATGAGTAATCCGTTATACCCTACTATGTATGATTCTATCTTGTGTTGCCTACATTTCCTTTTCACCAACAAAGGAAAGCCTGGTTCCATCATAGTAGACACACCGCACTCTGTGCCTAAAATAGTCAATCTGAGCATGAACTATGGATAACTAGTCCATACCAAGAACGACATTTTAAGACCTCGAAGTTGCTACTATGATATCCCAACCAAAACTCTCACCTCCAATAGTCAGGTCACATTGTTGGTACTAGTGTTTGATCATTGAATCTCCTCTCGTAGGAATCTTTAAGCGTAAGGGTCGAGTCAACAGTTCAATTAGAATCTCTAAGTCTCAAACATGATTCGTGGAAAGAAAGGAATGACTAGAACCTATGTCTATCAAAATTGCAGCTAAGGTGGAAAAGAAATAGATCATACCTCATATCATCCCTGGAGCGTTGAGTTCATAAGCCTCCATCGCCTGCAGCTGGCCTCATCCCTTCCCACCGGCTCCCTATGCCTGGCGTGGACCACCTGGTGTGGGGGTGGTAATAGGTCAAAGCTATGACCACCTCCTGCTGCCCTACCAACTCCTCTGCCACGTCTTCCACCCTAAGGGCCACCCTACTCCTATCTCTATCTATACTTTATTGGTCCCTTGACCATATCCTGATTAGTTATATGATAGGTTAGGAAATCTCATGCCAGATGTCCCCATCCACCACTTGAGTAACATCGTCTGTCCCCTGGATTATTCAAGCCACACAAGGAGCTTTGTACTACCGACCCTGAGTCCTAGGACCACCTCTTGAAGTGCCTAACCCAATTGGATCCCTGAAACATCCATTAGCTACCTACTATCGAGTTCTCAGCTACCCAATACCCATTGCTATCTCTCACTACTAGTGTCTGCTTCGCTAGAAATATATCCACTAGAAGGGATCGTTAAAGTACCCTAACATAGCTAAGAATGATAAGGGATACCAATAAGTCCATGATATCCCAGTGTAATCCCTTCTCAAAGTCCAGATCCCTAAATAATTGGTCTCATCCCATATTCATGGAGTAGCACAAAAGATCAGTAAACTTCACCAAACACTCTTCCACAGTTATATTGCCCTGCTACAAATGTAAAAGCTCGTATATGCACACTGAGCATAACATGATCGGATTTATCTCATCATGTGTTAAATTTACTAAGATTCATAATTTCCCCACAGATCCTGGAAGAAGAATCGTGGTAAGAACTATCATCTAATCAGTATGTGACCTCACAAGGCAGAAAACACGGGTGACTGCCTCTAGCCAATCCTCAACCATCTATGGATTTGGCTCACCCTAAAACATGGGAGTTATCTACGTATGAAAATCATGAAATGCACTCAACCTGCGTGCATCCTCAACTGGTAGTGATGGATGTATCTGATTCTTGAGAGGTGGTGGTATAGCTGGTAAACAACTTGGAGGTGATATATCTGATACAGACCCTTGTACGTATGCCTCGTCACTAAGAGGATCATCCTCATGATAATGTGGTGGAATCCAGGATGGTTGTCTATAAGGAGGCCTAAATAAAAAAATATGCACCACAATCAATAGAGTATATTTGGAGAGATGACTCAATAATGATACGGAAAACACAACCCTTACTATATAATGCATGTACCATTTTTTTCCAGTCAACCAGTGTTTTCATATACCATGTAGAAAAGAAAGTTCTCATAGTCTTGGTGTATGGATACATTGGTTGGCGCGCCAAAACTAGATTCTGTGGCCTAAAATCCAAACTCAAAACACTTAACACCATTTCCCCAAACAAATCTCATAGACTCTCGATCCTAAAGTATAACTGACTAGATTTGATACCACTCTATCACAACCCATACCATAGGGGATCATGCCATGACTACCCCAAGCCCACCTCCAATTGTCCAGGAGTAGGTGACTAGCACTAAGTATGCATATCCCACAAATTGTAGGCATTTTCCTAAAGTACTTGTACATACACACACATATTCTAGCCACAAATAATGAAATGTAAAAATACTAAGTAAACAATGCATGAAAACCAGTATATCCCACAATTAAAGTACAATAGTGAAAGTATTAGAAAGTAAATAGGTCCAAATACAAGGCCACCAAATAGATTATATAACCAAAAGTCCAAACTGTAAAAAAATTGGTACTAGGACTGCTGTTTGAAAAGCCACAAGAACACACCTTGATCTACCCAGTCTCACAAAGCACTGCTTGGTCCTGGTCTACCTATGATTATGTTGAAAGGTCAACCATCTTTACAAGATAGAACACGTGTGGAAAAATCCCATGAAGGGGTGAGTATAACACTAATCAATAGGACCCCCAAAAACCACAAAGGAATACCACAAAGGAAAGTACAGTCATCTCTACACAGGTATGTGTCTACATCACATATAACAAGAACATCTAGATATACTCAATCCAAGTCACAAAGTTTAGAGGTAAGACAAAACTAATTACCAGCGACAAGATTCTACTTGAAGCATTCTCATTCCAGGAGAACTCACTCCTCGATCCATGATATCATTGGAGACACTCATGAAGAGGTCTAGCTCATTCGGGCCCCACCTAAATAGAATGCACTGGTCAACGAATACTATCATACATAGATATGGGATCCTACCCAGACACACTGGGGAATACCATGTACCCAATCTAGATCAATTTATAATGTAAATGATTCTACCTAAACACTCTGGGTAATACCAATAAACCTAATGATGTTTCCCGTCAGATGGAGGACTAATGCCCTACTCTAGGTGGTTACGTCGATTCCAAAAAACTCTACTAGGGGTGATAGAGGATCACACTCTAGTCCCACAAAGGGATACCATACTCTATTTGGGACTCAGCCTCTAGTGGGGATTACAATCCAGTGATGTGGACATAATTTCATACTAAACCCTCAAGGAAAGGACCAAGGGAAATCTCTCAACCTATACTACTCCAAACAAAAAACTCACCACTTGTCTCAAAATGAATATCTCAACATCAGGATCTCAACTCTATAGATGTATCATTGATTGGACACTCTATTTATAAGTTATATTTATTTGATGTTTTAAAGGGGGGGGTCACTAGGCATATAGACTAACTGCATAGTCGGTACACCGATCATGGTAGTTGACCACCCCATGGACTGGTGGTCAATACACCTATTGCGGTCAAATTTCCTCTATACCCATGATATCTAGAGATGTTGTGGCTCACGGTCGACTATCACAGTTAACTGTGGCATGGCTCCACCCTGGTCACCCCTGGTCTGACCCCACCAACATGGAACGGGTACACTTGGCCCAGCCAACCTGGCCCATTCTAGACCTCTTACGCATGGGCCACCTATTCCACCACACATGGCCCCCCTATCCACATCCCATGTGGCCTCCCCACATTCATCATGGTTTTGTGGCCTCTGACAACGCGGCCTCCAGCCGCATCCCACATGGTCATCGCCATAGTCTGCTTCATCCAGTCCCCCCGGATCTCATGTGGCCATCACCACGTCTACGCGGCATCGCCCACCTCCACCAGTGACTCTTCAATTCCACCTCCTCTTCCACAAGACAAAAAACCTCATTTGATTCCCAAAACTCTAAACAGTCACAGATCTAGGTTTCTCTGGTCTCTATCTACACTGATTTGATCACTCTTATCAATGTTCCTCTAATCCAGGGGTCTAATCGCATTCAAAGACACCCATCAAGTTCAATCCATGATAATGGGGATCCAACGGTGTAGAACGCAAATAAATGAAGGATAAGATCAAAAATAGAAACACGAATCAATGAACCTTAGCTTTTATTTGTGTTGTATTAAATCCATTTATATTAGAACGATAAGTGAGGAGGAATAAAGATTATTCTTCTGATAATCCTGTAGATAATATCTCATCTCGTAACAGAAATCGATCTGTAGGCCAATATATTTGTTGATTTGTATGTTTTAATCATTGAATTAAAGAATGGAGAAAACAACTCAAAAAACACTTTCTTCCATGATTTGGTTCGATCGCTAATGAAGAATGATGTTTTGTTGTCATCGTTTGAAGGGTTCGTCGAATCTGAGATGCATCATTAGATTGATCCATTTTCATCCTCTAACAGTTTCTCCAGAGGTTCTTTCTCTATGAATATAGATAAATTCCAAGTTTCTGATGCTATACCCAAATTTCTAAAAAATCCTTGATAAAAATAAATTCATTGCATAAAAATAATTTCTTTATTAAATTATTTTATTTACAATTACTTCCTCCATGAATTTTTTCTAGAGATTACCCGCACTGACTAAAGTTAAGTCAGTCCTAGGGTAAAGCCATCATTTTGAGCTCAACGGTGCCCTTAAATTAATTATTTGGTCACCCTTTTAAGATTTATTACAATTTTTAGGAAAATCATTCACATGTGCTATTAAAAAGTTTAATATTTCTCAAACATTTGTTCTAGGCACATCGGGCTTTGGAATCGCACTCTGTCTCAACACCTGGTCTTAAAATAAATCCATATAATATATAAAAATAATAAATGGAAAATGAAAAGATGTTACATACTTCATAGGAGGATTTAGGAGGTTTTATGGTGGTTTTATATGAAACATATATGCTGCAAGAAATTCACATCGTGAAAGAGGTACACAACACGAATTAGTGGTTTACAGCTTGTGTGGTCGGAAAATTTCATATCTTGTATATGGCTGAGGGGGAACTCATGAAACAGATTCATGTTGTGAAATTATTTCACAATATGTAATTAAATAATTGATATAGAGATTTTTATTTCAGATGAAGTTTTAATTTTTGTGAAACCCAAGGATTTCATGTCATGAATGGGTTACACAACTTGAAAGAATCAAGATCCCAGTTATAAAAGTGGTGGATCAGACAATTCTTTTTCATTCATATGTATCCCTATCATACTCTATATTTATCTTTTTGGTGGAACAATAGGTTCCATCAGAGGATCTTCCATCCCTTTTCCTCCTTTTTTGATTCTATAGAATCTGGTGGTTGTTCGTTGGCGATCTGTGATGAGTTCTTTACTTTATCCCCTTGTTTCCCTTTATATATTATTTTGGGGTTCTCTATAGTGGATTGGTTTGGTTTTTTGTGTGTTTGGGATCCTTTCTGATTATATTTTGTGTGGTGTATGTTGATCCATGGTTTTCTATGTGCGGTTGTGGTTTTATATCATTTTTTCTTCTTAATGTTGTGTGTAGAAAGATCGAAAAGATTCTATAGAGTAGGGAATCCCTCATTTCTCAATTATTTGTATCATTTCGAAAGGGATTACTATTTATTATCTATGTTTTATTTTTTTTGATAGCCTAATCAATATAAATTAATTGGTGAATTGAAATTTATAGAAAAGGGGTAATTATTCGCATTCTTTTATAGCTCAGATTTTATTGTGATATTCTGATTATATGGCATGAATTCCCCATTGAAAATTGTTGTTGTTGGGGGATTTTTTTACGTTGGATTTTTGTGTGTTTTGTTCCCCTTTTCATGCAATTATTGTAATATCACCCTAAAATTAAAATTGGAAAACCGCATATATTTAGTTAATAAAATGATTTCCCCTGGATTTATGGATTGTTTGACAACGCCCATAAAATAAAGAAAAATGCGATAAAATCCCCTTTTTTAAATTTTTAAAATGATATTTGATTTATTTTTGTGTATGGTCATGCATTGGGGTGGTGATGTTTGGTTTCTATATTGTGTGGGGTGATGTCTTGTTAGTTTTTCCATGCTTTTGGTGTGGCGAGGTCGTGGTTATTTTGTCCACTCTTTTGGGGAGGTGAGGTGGTGGTTTTTTTTTTGTGATTTTTGGGAAGCGAGGTGGTGGTTTGTTTGGCCATGCTATTGGGGTGGTGAGACGATCATATGACAGTGATGATGAGCCACTTTTGATGTGCGGTTGCATTGTTCTAGATGTTCAGGTAGTGACAAAATAAATATTTAATAATGATTAAGGGATAGTGTTTGGTTTGGTTAATATGATAGAACTGAGTAATAAATAAATAAATGATTGGATGTGCGGTTAAATGAAGTTGTTGGTGAATAATGAAATGAAAGTGTTGGATAGTTGAATTGGTTGTAAATGAAAAATATTGCTTCTAATTGTATGGTGTTATGCATTTAGAGGTGGTGGTGAAAGTGGGGATATTGTGACTTGGTAAGGATTATTTGGTGAACCCATAGGATGGTATTTTGCGTGGTTATATGTATATAATTCTATATTCCTTGTGATTTCTATAAAAACCACAACCATGTCAATCACTATGTGATAACACCCATATTATCACATGTGGGTATTTTTTCAACATCCTAGTGATGGGGATGGTTGGCTGGCTACCCTTCCTTTCATGTATTCTCCTATATCCAAGTAGATATGAATAGGATGTGTTCGAGGTCGGTTAGTGATCTAGGTGATGTCCTAGGTGTTTTCAGGTGAGATATAATGTGACTATTCTATGGGAATTTAGACATGTGTTTTTGAGTAAGATTTGATATGTCCATGATGTGGGAAATCTTATGGTGGGGTTGTGCATGGTAGGTGGAGGGAACGAGGTTGATGTCCTTCATGTTTGTGATACCCTACAAATCTGGTTATAGTTGTGATATGATGGCCCAGGTGTCTACAGGAGAGATGAGATCTGATTGTGATGTGGGGAGGTGGCCTAGGTGTCTTCGAGTGTGATTTGATGTGACCATGTTTTGGGGTGGTGATATATGTTATTCATAATAGATGGGAGAACCATGACTTTTGAGTATGGGGAGTGATAGTGGAAAATATGTGGTAAATCACTAGGGGGGTACCAATTTTTCATATTTTTCTGATTATATTATTATATATATCATATTTTATTTGGTGATAATTCCTTAGAGGGTTAGGGATAGATAGTTTACATGTTCAAGTGTTGTTGGTTTTTTTGTTTTTGCATGGGTGAATTAGTATGCTTCTTTCACATGTGCATGAGAGACTTTGGTTTTCCTATTGAGTATTCATGTATGATCAACAAATGTATATAAACTAATTTTAAGGATTTTAGGAGGGTTATGTGGATCATAATATATAGTACTAGCTTGGACCTTTTTGGATAGTAGTTTTCTCACTACATTAGATTTTCTTTTGGTTATTTATTTTTGGAGACTTTTACCTATATTAAACTTATTTATACAAGCATATGGGGTGGTTATTCTGTATTTTTATATTACATAAAAGATTTGATTGTGGTTTATTAATCTTATCTCCATATCTTTTCTATATTATAGAGTGTAATTACTTTCATCTATGAGATTTTTATACCCTTAGTGCTAGTCGGCAACCTGGGGCCTACTGGAGGCGGGACTCGGGAGTCATCATCTCTATCCCTTCATTGTGGTATCTCTGGATAGAGTAGGTTGTGAGATATGATATCTAAATATATATAAACTGTTATCGTTTAATGTTATGTGATTATCTAAAGAAACATTTCTGGTTGTTAGATTATTTTATTGAATGTTTTCAAAGGATATAATCTTTATACCAAGGTGAATATTATATTATATTTTTATATAAATATTTCTTCAAATAATTATCTATTATTCAATTGTATAAACTCATATGAAATTTCTTGGAATCAATTTTAAAGTGCCAACCAATATATCATAATTTGGGGACCATAAATTAAATGATTAAACAAGATTTTGAAAAAATTATTGAACTAACTATAAGATGACCCAATATAAACATTCATATAATTTACATCATTTTAATAATTTAGACATTAAATTACATAAATAATCTAAAAAATAGAACCCAAAGGGTTAATTTCTTAATAAAAAATATACATAAATGTCTTATTATACATTATTACTTCAATATATCCCATGAATATTTTTATATATTACATACTTTTACGCATAATCCTATATATAATTCCTTGGGAAATGAAAGAAAATAATAATAAGTGATCTCAAATTATTAATAAGGGAAAAATTATCAATGATTCACTAAGATTTAGATCATAGACATGTAATAGGACATGATCTGAGATAAATTTATTATTAAATATACCATAGAATCAAAATATTTAATAATAAATAGTGATATAACATCATACATTATTGAATGATATAATATGATCATAAAAGGACCACAATGTAAGCATAAAACATATATTTTCAGTTTTAAACATGTGGAAACAATAATAAACCATAAAAACATAATATTTGAACTATGTATTAACATGTAAATTGTAAGAAATCATAAGAATAATAAATCATAACATTGTGAACATAGTTAACTATTGTCATGTTTGTGTGTAAGGTTGTGAACATAGATAACCATAATTATTACCCATAAATAAAGTGGTCAACATAGCTAACATGAATCATATCCACACATAAAATCATCATCTCATGGGAAATAAAGAATTAAAAATATATTAGAGTAATATAGATGTCACACCCATCACATAATGTTAAACTATTCATATTTATATCAAGAGAAGTCCCATGGATAGAAAATGGGCCTCATACTATTTCCAAAAGGTATCACATAACTTTTCATCAAGAGTAGATGAGCTTATACCTGGATTCAATAACTATAAAAAGAACATAAAAAATAAAATTTAGTTTGATCATAATCTTCAATCCTAGATAGATATAACTTTTTAGGATATAGATTAAAATTTATTTTATGTAAATAGTTTTCCAAAACCTGTTATCATTGTCATAAAAAGTTAAAGTTTCATGTCACATTCTATAAATAATTTTTATAAAGGTTAAAATAATTCTATTTTAATTACAATTAAAATAATCCCTAATAATGAAACATATAATATAAATAAAATTTAAGTAAATAAATGTGGATAGTTGGATAAAAATGTACAAATGTGAAATGGAATATATTGGTATGTTTTTAGGTAATTTTAAAGAAAAGGATCACGTTGGGTAAATAGATGAAAAAATTCACTTTTAAAAAATACAAAGGGGGATTTGAAAAATAAATAAGATTATATATATATATATATATCAAATTAATAAAATAAAAATTTATGGTAAGAAGAATATGGACATGGAGGAGAAAGTTTCATTAATAAGGACTCAAATTATTCTTAATATATTCCACATTTTTATTGAGAAAGAGATCCATCAAAGAAGTATATTTTTAGGTGTAAATTAAAATTCACCAAATATAAAAATAACACATCATATAGAATATATGTTTTTCAGAATAAAAAAACTTTTAAAATCATAGTCACCAAGGATAGTTTATGACCTAATGAAATTGAAATTGAGTTAATGAAATGCTTACCTTGAATTTCTAGTTGGTCCTAGGTACTCTAAAATTATGTATAATAATCATTGACTCATTATAATTATGTATTATTACCTTATTTAAATTTATTACATTTTAAATTAATTTTTTACCCATTTATTTTTTATTTTTTACTTATTTCTAGTTAATATAGATCATCTATGTTAGTATTGTTAACTGTTATTTGTCTATATCAATATAAAAATTTTGATTTCCATTTTGTGTTTATGGTTTCATAATCCCCAAAAATATTGAAGTTACATTAATAGATGTTCCATAATTATTTATCATGTTCCAGGTTGATTCTATTGGAGTTTCAAGTCTAATTCCCCAACATAGCATCTATGACATGCTTGTTTCTTTAATTTTTAAAGAATAATGGTTGGTATATTATTAATCAGTAAAATAATAATATAAAAAATCTAGAACCAAAGAAAAAATTTCTACTTTTTAATATAATATCATATAAGTAATTAAGTTTCCATAATCATCCATGATTAAAATATATAACATCACTCATGCAGGTGTTAAACCATCCCAAACAAGAACATGAAATAATCAACTGTTGAGTATGATTATGATGTTATTTTATTATATTATCTCAATTTAAAAATATTATTGATTCTATTTAAATTTTATTATAGAGATAAATAACAATTTATAAGATTTGGATAAAAAGGATAAGTGAAAATAATGGTATAAAGTTATTAATTACAAAAAAATGATCAGTATCTCCCCTGAGAAACCTTTTTAGTTTGTAATGAAATTGGGAAATATGTAGGGACCAAAAGTTACCAAAAATGGAAGAGAGATATTTTCCATATAAATGTGGTGTATTATTTAAATTAATTTTAAAATTTTTTGTGGATTTTAAGAGGTGGTGTTGGGATTATTTTAAAAGCAAGAGGAGTGGAATTCTTTATACTTATTACTTATTATAAAAGAGAAAAGTCATTATCAAGGAATGTGAACCCAATTTTCAAAAAAAATGAAGGTAAGATGAGTATAGGTAAATAAAGACCTCATACACTCATTTAGAGGTATAGTTTTATGATATAATATGATTTCACATCAGTCCTTGGCTTTATTTCGATTTTTTAACATTTATTATGGTGACCATTATTACCGTGGTGATTTATTTTTATGACCAAAAGTAAAATTCACCTTATTACATAATTTTAATAGGATGATAAAAAATATGAAAAATATTTTATTATATTCAATTTAAAATATTGATAAAAATTAATTCTATAATAATAAATATATAGCGTCTAAAATAGTTTTAAATAATATATATATAAGCATAAAATTGAATTTTGGACAAAATTATGTATATTATTATTTCATATGAAATTTATTTATTTATGATCCAAACAATAAGTATTATTTTCTTATCAAATTAAGTCCAAAATGAATGGAATCTGTTGAATACTTAATTAAAGGGAAAGGAAAAAATAGATTTTAATTAGAATAAATTATAACATAGGATCCAAATAGACAATATTGGTTTCTAAATTAAACATTATATTTTTAACATTAATTATTTTACATATTAAATACATCACTTTTCAAAAAAAATGGTTTCATAAATTTTTAAATCATGCTTATATCATAATGATTTCATAAAGTTTATAGTAGTTGTAAAAAAAGAATATTTATTATTCACCCAAAAAAACCGTTTGAAAAAATTCCCAATAAAACCATAATATAATATTGATAAGATGAATCTAATAATGGAGTTTATTTTATAAAATTAAAATTATAAAATCTATGAATATTAATTTTAATATAATAATACATATTGCTAAAAAACTATTTTTTTAATTATTATTTTTATGAAAATAATTTTTATCAATAAATTTATCTCAATAAATCCACTACATTTTATATGTAAATTAATTATTTAAAATTTAAATATTATAAAAGTTATTAGTGTATAAAAATACTTTTAATTATGAAAATATTAATATATTATATTAATATTAACCTAATTTCTACTTAAAAAATTCCTCAAGACATCGGTATAAAAGCTAAGGGTAAGATAATAAATGGTGGTAATTGTGTGAGTTGATTCCCCTAGAATTGTTTTCATAGTGATTTCAATGATATTGAACTTCTCGCATGGATGATTTTTATCAAGCCATACTTATTGATGTTCTCCTTATGCTTGGTCAAAGGAAAATCCTTGTGATGCTACCTCTTTTCCAGGATCAGAAAAATGTGCCTTATAAAAAAGACACCCGTTATATGATGTAATAGTTTATCCTTTATATAAATATTTCATAATACTATTAATTTTATTTCTACCCACTGAACCAGTAGCTATGTTAAACTATCACCATTAATACTTACAATTTTATCTTAGTAAAATGTATCATAGTGAGATTTATTTTGGTCTTATATATGAAACAATCTATTCAATATAATGTTTATTTTAAGGGAGAAATACATAGTAAAATCATGGGATCTTACATGATACATGACTTAAAAAAATTCCCTTATAATTTTATTACATAGATAAAAACATTTGAGGGTACTTTTCTCTCATTATATCTTTATGTTCTGATATATCAGCCACAAACATATTATTTCACCCTGGAAATTTTATCCATTGGTTTATCCAATTTCATAGTACATTGTATCTATGATCCAATATATCCACCAATTATTTATAATAATAGATATCATGTTCCAATTTCACATAATCTGATTTCAGTGCATGTGATATATACATAATGTACTTCTTAAAAATGATATGTGGAACATATCATGTACCTGGGATAGGTTTGGTTGAAGGATTAAGTGATAAGATATATTCTTTATATATTCATAAATCTTGAAGCATCTAATATATCTAGGGATCTGTGTCCCATTCGTTCCAAACATCATAACTTTCTTATAATGAGTTATTTGAGGGAACACTTTTTCACCCACTTCAAAGTCCAAATATTTTTAATGATTATTAGAATAGATCTTATATATACTTCATCATTATTTCAAATTTCACTGAATAGATTGAACCTTATCCATCATAACCTAGACAAAATCATGTTCTAACATCTTCTAATCTATAAATTCATCCTAATATGTTGTTGTTTTTTCTTCTATTCCCACATAAAGACTCAAATATTTTAGTTTAAATGATAAATTGTAAATTTTTATTATATTAGAAACTGACCATAGGAATATGTTGATCCCAAAATACTTTAAAATCCACCATGAATGATCTTAGTATATCTTCCAATTTTATAATGGTTCTTTTTTATTAGATATCAGTTTGAGGAAAACATTTTGTGCTAAATCTCAAATCTATATCCAATTCATATTCAAAAAATCTCTTGATTGTTGAAGTGAACATATAATATTGATCAAATAAAATTTAAATTGGTACTCTACATAAATTTACCTCATCCTATATATAAAATATGGAATATTTAATTAGTGATAAATCCTATCAAATAGAAATTTAGTGCACTAATTTCATAATGTTATCAACTAAAACAAAAATTGAATTAATTCCTATAGTGTTCTTATGAAGATCTATAATGAAATTCATGGTAATTGTCTCCAATTTCACTATGGTTTTATGTAATGGATTCAAAAAGCATTTATAATTATATCATTATTTTCCTTAAATTGTTGATATATTAAGCATAAAGATATATACTTTGAAATATATCTTTTCATGTTGTCCAATGGAGATGTTTCTTATGATCTATTTACATTTTTTTGGTTTATAAATAAATAGATAAGGGAAATATATAATAATCATCTAAAAATACTTCAATTATTGTTTTTAATGGATTAATATTTTTATGATCCTTACCCTAAGATAAGGTACATCCCAAAATAGATGTTTTCTTTAGTTGGTGGAGTGTTTTTCAGGAGTAGGACAGGTCTTGAGGGGGTCACGGGGGTTCAGGTCATGGAATATAGAAAAAAGAGGTCAATATATACATGTTATACAATTTTTTTATGATTATTATAACTTCATTCCATAACCATGTGGGGTCAGGGTTTTTCTAAAAGAGACAAATACATAACCTTCGCACAATTTGACAATTGTGTTGTCATTCTGAGGCACCCATATAGTTGTACCTCCCTTGAATAGAGGTAGGGGCATGAGAGATGTATTTTTTTCCAAACCATTTGGGTGGCCTGCCAGACCATCAGGCCTAGTCCCCTATTGTGCAGAGGGATATGCACAGTTGGTGTATGGTTTTTTCAACTGTGTGGCTAAACCATGAGACACATTAAAATTGGAGGAAAGACCATTTTTCTCCTCTATCTTTAAGGTGTCTCCCTTAAGTTTCTCCCATATTCAACCCCATATAAAAGGGGTGATGAACTGGTAGGTCATCCCTTATCCATATATAATTATCCCTTGTTTCATTGGTATTTGGAGTGTCGTTGGTTTTAAATCTACAATCTATATAAGTCTTTGGCTCTGTTTCCTTCCATTTTATGTAAGATACTTGGTGTGTTATTACCTCTCCATCAAAAGATCTAAACTCTTTTTTTTCAGGGTTTTTTTCATGGTTCTTGAGGTCATTTTTCGCTTTAATCAATGGTTATTTTAGAATATTTTTTGTCTATGAGCATGAGGTAGGTGGTATAAAATCTTTTACCCATAGTCTTTATTTTTCCCATTTGTATGTGGTTGTTCCCTTGAGTTTCTTTGTTGTGTTTAAATATATTTGGATAAGTAATGTAAATTGCGAATTTAATTTTTATATGATACTCTTAATGGACCCCATTGGGTCCATTAATGATTTGACACCATAGCTAGGGCTACCCATTGGGTATTCCAAACTTGTGAAAATGGTAAGTGTTGAGATAGGTATAATTGAAATGTTTATATGTTAGATTTTTTGAAATGTATAATAGGATTTAAAATGGTTTAAAATATATGAATTGGGTTTTTATCTAGTTATAGTTTTCAATAAAATAAAATTATGTCTTTAAAGTGGGTAATATTTAAAAATATGTGTTTATTTAAAATTAATTAAAATGGGTTTTTATTATATTTCAAATGATGTTTTTATTTTTGGGTATGCTTTGCCCCTTCTAAAAATTCCATCATGGTTTCTCTTAAAGAAATGAAAAAAATGGATGGCCTCTATCCTTGTTTAATTTCAAAATGTTTCAAGTGGTGTTTTATGATATTATGAAAAGGGGTTGGGTATTTATAAGCTATAATTATTTTTAAAGGTCTGTTGAGACATTGGTTAATGATAAATAATTAAGGGTAATGGTTTTTTGTTGATAATGATGTAAATAATTGATAATGGAATGGTTGGGGATGGTTAGACATGATGTGATGAATCCTAATTGGATTCATAGACTGATGCTCCATGTTTTCTGACCATTGAATAATGGTTTTGAGATGTTGGACTAATACTCAATTCCCCAATTTTGGGAGGTCCGGACTGATTCTCTAGGCTCCCTGGTGCACCTTATTTTTTGGGAGATGGAAAAATAATCCTATCTCTAAGGGTATGTACATGGAGTTTCATATCGTGGATGGGATATCCATACATGATGTTCTGAATCTTGATTGGATACATTGATTAATGCTCCTTGTTTTCTAATAAGTGACCTCTATGATGTAATAAATGGGTACAAAGACTGATGCTCCATGCTATGAATATATATGGAAATGATAAATGAATTCCCCTTGTTAATTGAAATGGTTAACCCCTATGGTATATAAAATAGGCTCTCATCATGGTCGAAGTATGTTTGATTGGTTGGATTAAAAGTTTGGATTCAATGGTTTCAATGGATAATTAAAATATGTTTATTTGTGAAATGTGATTTCTTTATTTCCTTATTTATTAATTTCAGCTTTGGATATCTGCATACACTATATTTTATAATGGTTATTTCTTTAGAAACTTTTGATGGTATCCTACTAAGTTTTAATCACACCCTTATTAGGTCAGTATGGCACTTGGGTTACCAAGATGATGCTACTTGTTTTCAGGTATAGGTTCAGAACATGAACCTTGTATTTGGTTTTTTCATGGGATGATGGGTTGGATCATGGGATTTAAAGTCCGAGCTCGGACTTAGGACTGTGTTGTGTATTTTCCATGTTTTTTTATTTGGATTTTTTACTGTATGAATATCTGACATATAGAGTACACATATCATTATTGTATCACGTTTCACTATGGTTATTATTGTAACTTTCTATTTTAAATTTCTTTTGTTGTTTATACTAGTTTTTATATCTTTTTATATCATTTATGATTTTCTATACTTTAGTAATCTAGTATATTCTCTCAATTGTACCTCTATAGACACGCACTGCTAGTTAGAATCCTCTGGAATATGGGGAGGAACACCAGAGGTCAGGTGGCGCACTGGCTTGGGGAATCATTTTTACTGGAACCTCATCCGAGATGTTATAAATTGGTATCATAGTAGGTGTATTTTGTCTTACTATTTGGGAAAGGTGTACAGGAGACTGGGATCTTGTCATAGATTGGTAATAAGCAAGTTCTTGAGGGCTTGTATCCCCACAAACGGGAGACAATCCATGTGTTCTTGGGTGGGAATTCATATTTTGTTTTATTATTTTATCGATAATTGATATTTCCACCTCGATTGATTCACTTTAATGTGATGTTATTGATTTATGAGGTTTTATCTCTTGGTCTTTTATATAAAGAGAGTTTGTGTGAGTTTATGCATCATGCTAGGAACATGGGATTGATAGGTTATCCATATGTTCCTCGTGATTAAATTTTAAATGATACGATGTTTAACAAAATGGTATAAGTATTAAAATTGAATAAAGAAATTAATTTTGGAATGTTGGGTAAATGGAATGTTTTGAAATGTGAATTCTTAGGTTTTAAAATGGTAAAGTTTATTTTGAAGGAATGTTTCATGATGGGACATTTAAGGAAACTGGTGTGGGTATCCTTAGTGTGGTGATTGGACCCTCTCTATGGGATGTTTGGGTAGTGAGAGTGCCCAAGTTTTGAGAACTTGGGTTATGGAATGTGAGACCATAATGGGTCAGTTGGACAAGCTAGTTTAATTTTTATTAGTATTCCTTCAGTTAAGTTGTGTTTTGGAACCTAGAGTGGGTGTTTGGCTCATAGTGTTGATGTATGTGGGTGCATATCTTTGGTGTGAGACCTAGAGTAAATGGTCTCTTGTGGTGTTATACATATTTTGTTTCCAAATGGGGGTAGGTGTTCCACCCATGAGAAATGACTTTTTATAGGTTTGATGTGTACGAAAAAAATAGAGATCCAATTTCCTTTGTTAGACGACACTATAATTTATGGAGTTAGTGTCGTTTTATCTTCAAGGGAGATGCATGAGAGGGGATGGATTTATTTTGTATTCCATTGGATGTGTAAGGAAAGGAATGATGTTTTGTTCTTTGATAGAGGCATGCAAAAAGTGTTTTCAAGAGTGGGGTATATCCACGAAGCTATATGGGAAGGCCAATGGTTTTGGGAATGTGAATATAGTTATGGATACTAGATGATGATCTTAGTAAATTGAGGTTATCATTGAGGGAGTTTATCCTAGGATTTTATGTGTTATGTAATGTGAAGCATGGAAAATTCTCTATAGGTGGAATTTATGCACAATATGACCCATCGATTTTTGGAAAAAAAAATTATGGTTAGGCCTTGATTTCTTTATCAAGGATAAACATGAGTGTTTTTGGTTGGTTTTATGGTTGGTTCTGAATTTCGGAATCATTTGGGTTCCTGACTTGGCTGTTTTGGAAATTTTCTATGCTGGGATTGATGTTAACTCTAAATGGGAATTTTTTTTATCAGAGTGAAACCTTAAGGGAAGAGTGGTCCTATGGTGGAGCTTGTTTCCACAAAATTAGGATTATTGGATGGGACGCCAAGGATTTCTCTAGTCTAATTAGGCCAAAGGACAAGGAGGCATGAATATTCAGGTTAGTGGCCTCTCATCCCTAGATTCGGTGATGTATGACTTGTGTGATATAGAGTCGGGTCTAGTGAATAATAGCAAGAAAGTGTGTGACCTAGAGGGTTCTGATGAGGACCAGATTTTGGGAATGTACTAGAGATGTGTGGTGTAGTTTCAGATGTGGGGATGTGTAGTTTTATAGAAAGAACCTATCTTTTTTAGTGATATTATGGTTATGAGTATGCACATGATTATTTGTTTTTTGATTAGTGTTATGGATCATTGTTTTTCCATTATGAATCACTAGGGTCACGCTGGTGGAACTTGAGTGGTGTTTCAATGGTGGTGCCAAAGGTTTTGTTCTTGTTAAATGAGGTTCCTTCTTGAAGTCTATGCCGAGAAAGGTAATCATAGTTGTATGGTGGGACGTGCACCACCAGTCATCTCCAAGAGAGGTTAGAGTTGTGGTTTGAAGGTTGGAAAATGATAAATGTGACATCCTCAAAAGATAGTAATAGTTGATGGTGTATGTGTAGTATTATCACTTGAGTGAGGGTTGGGCGGCCGCATCCACTTCTTGGGTTTGGCAGTGGTTGGAGTTGGTTTGTGGCGGATTGGAATTATTTGGGTGAAGTGATGAAAATGACACTCCTAATGTGGGGAGAGATGTATCAATCATAGATGTGTAGAGAACACTATGAGTTAGATTTGGTAGAATAAAGATTCTAATAAGGATATTGTGTAGTATATATTTGGGATCCTCTGGAAGTACAGGTGGTACATGGATATGGTGGTTGATCGGGTTGAGCGTTGGCTTCAGGCTTTGAATGGTTCTAAAAGAAAATCGAGGTGCTATTATCGTAGATGTGTTAGTAGGTGAATTAGAGAATGATAGTAGATTTGGGATTAGTGGATGCTTAGACGGTGGAGTTCCACCAAAATTCAGGGATGTAATCTGGTTGGTTCCTCCAGATGGTGGTGGTGTACCCAAAGTGAGAAGGTTTCAATGCCAGGTAAAGTGGTAACGTGATAGTGGGAGTTTTGAATTTTTGGGATGAGTCGATTAGGTATGTTATGACTCATCTTGGTAAATATAATGATGGTGGTGAGTTATAATCCACCTATAGTCTGATGGTGTATAAATGGAGGATACGTTTCAGGAATGGAAACATGATCTTAAGGAAAATCAAGGTTTTTCTTGGTTGATGGATGGATAGTGAGAATGCATCAATTTTTGTTGGATTTTGATAGTAAGGATATATTACAATATTGGTTGGATTTATTATAGACTTTTGGGTGCATATAATTTTGAAATTCATTAGGTATTTGGTGAAGGTTGAGTTGAGGTTTTAGAGTTCCTTTTCTGATGATGGAGGTGAAAAAACCAGAATATGGTGGTTATGAGATAAAGCATGTGGTGGGAAGCACCATTGCGTGTGAGTAGTTGATTAATGATGTAATCAATGTTATGGATTAGATGAGTCTGGTAAGTGCCATATTGTTGTTTTGGTTTTGATTATTAGTGTTAGCTATGGTTTTGAATAGTTTATTTCCTTGAGATGAAGGTTATTATCGGGTTTTGTTATGGGTGTTTGGATATGGAATGAGTTCATTGTGAATTTAGTTGTGGAACAACATATGTCAAGTAATGTGGTTGAAAAATAATATATTCCTTTAGGTAACTCCATGTGTGTTGCATTGTTTGATAGTTATGGGGAGAATCGGACTGAAGTTGTACCAATTGGCTCTCCCAAGGAGGTTTATTTCATTCATGATGTTTTCTTATACTGTATTTTCTGTGGTATTGCTTTGGTTCCCTCATGTGGCTTGTGTAGTTGATATTGATTGTGTTGTTTTGAGGTTTATGCATCCTTTGAGGAGCATCCAATTCATTTTCTGAATATTACTGGGAGAATTCCTTGGGTAAACCCACTCCTTTGGTCTAAATGTTGACATTACATGGATGTGTTTAAGAGGAATCTTGGGAGATGTATGTAGATAGGTGGGACCCAAGGACTGGCCTTCTTTCTCAAAATATTATTGATTCGTGGGAATGTGGATTAAGGGTGATATTTTATAAGGTGGGGATATTATAAGATCTTCACACTGAGATAAGGTACATCCCGAGTTAAATTTTTTTATTAGTGGAATGTTTCCTGAGAGAAAGATAGGTCTTAGGGGTGGACCAAGGGTTTAGGGCATGGAATAGAGAAAAATAAGCCAATCAGTGAAAGTTTAATTATCGGAATATGGTTGGTTTAACCATGTTCCATATCCATACTAGATCAGTGTGTCTTAGATAGAGCCAAAGACACATCCTTCACATGGTTTGACAACCGTGTGTGCCTTCCCAAACACTCTTGTGGTCATGCCTCCCTTTGACAAAGGCAAGTACAAGGGAGTTGCATGGTTTTTTCAAATTGTGAGGGTGGAATGCTAGACCATTAAGCCTAGTCCCATATTGGACATAGAGTTATTCATGGTTGGCACATGGTTTGGAAAACCATGTGGACAAACCATGCACCACTTAAAAAGATGTAAAAATCCCATTTTTACATTGGGCTTAAAGATATCTCCCCTAATTTTCTACCCCATTCAACCCCTACATAAATGGGGTAAACTAGGATCTCCTCCCTCCTCTATGGATAATTATCCCTCATTAATTAGGTGTTTGGACTATTTTTTGCAGTGAATTTAAGCTCCAGGGAAGTATTCGACTTAGTTTCCATCCATGTTATGGAAGAGTCATGGTTTTTGGTTCCCTATGATTATGAATCTCTAAACCCTATTTTTACATGGTGTAATTTATCAGGGTGTTTGAGGTCATTATATCTTACATCAAGGTTTTATGTTGGATTTTTTGTTTTCAATGAGCATGAGGTAGGTGATCTAAAAGACCTTAACCATAATAATTAATTTTCCCTTATGTATATGGTTGTTCCCTTCAGTTTCCTTTCCATATCTTCATATTTTTGGCCAAAGAATCTAAATTGGTAATGTATTTGGAATGAGAGAATCTTCACAAACTTTATTTGGTTCAATTATGAATGAGCCTAAGTAAAGTTTTATTCATTTGGTATTCTAACCCCTTGAAAATTGTAAATGTTGATATAATTATAATTATAATTTTTATATTATAGTGTTTGTGAAATTCCTAAGACGATTTGAAATGGTTTAAATATCTATTGGTATTTTTATACATTTATTTTTTTAATGAATGAAAATGATGTTTTGAAACTGGGTAACATTTTAAAATAATTTTTTGATCTAAAAGTAATTAAAAGGGGTTCTTTATAGATTTCAAATGATTTTTTGAATTATCGGTGTGGTTTACCCTTCATGAAAATTCCATAGTGGCTTCTTTTAATTAATTTAAGTGATTGGATGGCCTATAGACTTATTTTAATGTTAGAAAAGAATTTCCCTTTTTTAGGGGTAGTTTTAATTTTTTTCATGTGGTGTTTTATAAAAATATGAAAATAGGGGTTGGGATTTTTGAGTCGTGTTTGGTTTAAAAGGTATGTTGGGAGCATGGAAAATGATGAATGATTAAAGGTAATGGGTTATCTTTAAATAATGTGATAAAGATAGAATTGATTGATAATGGAATGATTGGAGATGGTCATACATGACATGTTGAATCCCAATTGAATTCATAGACTAATGATATGTGCTTGCTGACATATGACTAATGGTTTTGGGATGTTGGACTGGTGCTCCACTCCCCGGTTTTGGGTGGGCTAGAATGATGCTCCAGTTTCCCAGGTGCATTAAATTTTTTAGAGGATATACTTATTCTCCTGACTCCAAGGGTATAGACCTGGAATTCTATATCATGGTTGGGATAATCAAACATTATGTTCTGAATCCTAGTTGTATACATGGACCGATGCTTCTCATTTTTTCATCTTGTGACCTCAATAATGTAAGAAATTCGAACTTGAACTGATGCTCCATGGTATGAATAATTAGGTAAATAATAAATGAATTCCCATTGTGAAATAAAATGGTTAACCCTAGTGTTATGTGTCTTATGATCTCGACCTGGCTAGAGAAATTTTGATTAGTTGGATGACACATTGGGATTCAATGGTTTAAATGGATAATTAATAAATGTTTAATCAAGAAACCTAATTTCTTGCAATATTATTTATTCATTTCACCACTTGTTATATATATAAATTGTCATTTAGACTAGATATTACTTCAGTTAGTGTTTGTGGTGGCATAAAAAGTTTTACTCACACCATGCTTGGGTCACCATAGTACTTGGGTACCCGAGCAGATACTACTTATTTTCAATTACATGTTCAGTACATGAACCTTTTTGTTTTTTTTGTATGGGATGATGGTTTGAATAATGGGATTCCATGATTGGGCTTATAATTATGAGAGTGTTGGGGGTTTTACTGGTTTATATATCTGGTGTTTTTACTATATGAATACCTGACATGTAGAGTATTTCTATCATTATTGTATCACATTTACCTTGGGTTATTATTGGAACTTTATATTTGTTATTCATTTTTCTATTTATACGAGTTTTTATATTTATTGATATCATTTTCACTATTGTTTATTATTATAAGTGGGTATAGTATCCCCATTATACCTATATAGACTAATTTTGTTAATTGGAATCCTTTGGCATACATGGAGGGGCATCGAGGTCATGTGGTGCACTGGCTTACATGCATGTTTTAGTGGAACCCGAGATGGGATGTTAAATATTAGCTTCTAGAATATTATTAATCATCCATTTATTATGTTGTGTTTTAGAATATGAACTTTCCTCTTTTGTAACTCCATATCATCTTTCTAGGCCTCTTTCATCTCTATGTCGATGGATGTTTGGGAAAATATTTGAGAAATGTATGATTTATTCCCTTTAATATTTCAATATCCATAATTTGAATACTGATAATTATCAGGTCCCATTAAATCCTCATCATGTATAGGGTTTCTTGATCTTTTCTATTTAGAGAATCCACCACCTTGTTTACTTTCCCATGATGGTAATGTGTTCAAAAATTATAATATTGGATTAAATATACTATTCTTCTCTAGGGCATGTTCAAATCCCCCTATGTGAATAAATATGTTAAAAATTATTTATCAGTATATATATATCAAAAATTTAAATATATATATATATATATAATTAAACTAAATCATTTATCCAAATATTCTACCTCTATCTCTATATCAAGATTTAGGTAATTTTCCCATGGGTCATCAGTTTTCTTGATTCATAAGTAATTACATTTTCATTTTATATAAAAATACATCCAAAATTCTCCTTCAAAGAATCATTATATTTGAAAACCCCATCTTAGAAATAGGGTAATGTGACTACTGATGTAGTGACTAACCTCTTGTTAACATCCTTGATGTTATTTTCATGTTCTTATATCCAGTGATAGTTTACCACCTTCTATGATAACATGGTAAAATGATTCATAAATCCTAATAAATGTATTATAAAACATCAACATTATCATACTAATACAATAATGTGATGAAAATTTTCCATAGTGGTTATCCTGGTTAATTATTTGATCACATATTTCATTGAAGGATCTACTTATAAACCCTTTTTTATGATAACATATCCCAAGAAGGACATTTTTTTCTAAAATTCACACATGATGAACGTTGAATATAATTTTTTCCTCTCATAAAGTCTTTAGCACATTCCTCAATTACTCACCATGTTCCACCTTAATCATATAATTTATGGAAATATAATCAATAAAGGTATCCATGAATTTGTTGATGTAATCTTTAATGACTCTATTTATCAGAACTATGATGTTTAATGAGGTGTTTGTAAGTTTAAAAGGTATAAATATGATTTTATAGCGTCTGTATAATCTTTAGATATTTTCTTGGGTATATATTCTCTCTTTACCCATAATTGATGGTATATTGATGGAATATCCACATTCAATAAGTTGTGATCACCTATAAGGAGACCAAACAGATCATTAATACATGTTATAGGATAATATCTTTTGATCATGTCCTTTTTATGTTCATGATAATATATGAAAATACTGATTGATACATTACTATTCTTGAAAAAGAGGAATGGTTTACCCAATGGTGAATCACTTGGTGGTATAAAACCCTAGATCAAATTCTCTTGAAGTTTCTTCTTTAATTATTCCAATTCAGCCAGGCCTATTTTGTAAGTACATTTTGATATTATCACGGAACCTGGTAAGAGTTCGGTTAAAAATTCCACCACTTATTCTTAGTGTATCTTGGACATTTATTTAAGTAATACATCAATATACTAATGTATTATTGTAATATAACCAATTCTGAGTTCTTCCCATGATATATGAGCTAATAAGCCTTCATTTTGGGGTATCAGAACCCATATTATAGAATTTTATTCCATGGGGAGATTATAGTCATCCACGAAATGAAATCTAATAAGGGGATGATTTAAGATATGAAATTAGATTTCCTTATCCTAAAAATAGATATGAGAAACATTCTAGGAGATTAAATCCATACCTAATATCATATTATATCCTAAAAATGTAATATATAATTGATTTATAGAATGTATCATCCCAAAAACCTCAATTAGAGAATATTTCTATATATTATATGTAATAAACACACCACCAAGTTTTTTCACTGATAATTCGATTTCAAAAGACTCATTAGTGAATCAAAATTCATTGTAAACTTGTATGATATGATATAATGAGAAGAACTGAAATCAAATAAGATATTCATAATTTTATATTGGATAATAATTTTACCTTTAACCATTTCATTATCATGGTACACTTTTGTGGTAGTGATTATATTGTCTCTTCATTGTTCCCTTGGTCCAAGAGGTTGTTGGTGTCTGTTATCCTAAATAACCCTTGGATTATGGGATTGTTTGGGGTACTACCCAAAATCCTTGAATTTGAAGCATTGATGTGTCAGTGGGGAATTATTTTATCCCCTATAGTCTATCATTTAATTGAAAATACCTATTTTCTTATATTTTTTTTTATAATCATGTTCTTGATGTACAACACTTCCACCCGTGAAGCAGTTTTTGGTTCCTTTCTTGTAATTTTCTAAGTTCTTCCACCACACATTTTTGGAATTTTGGTTGTTTTTTTCAATGTGGTTTATAACTAATGTTCCCATGAAAATCTATTTCCTATTTCATAACACCAAATCCAAGATAATAATTAGAGTTACAAGTTTTTATTTACTTATAATGTGAATGTCAAACAATTTCTTCATCGATCCAAGAGATTCTTATAGCTTATACTTTTTTAATACATATTTATATGCCAATAATGAATTTATTGATCTTTATTTTAGTTTCAATAATAAAATTATATCCATACCAAGCCATTTTTTTAATTATTCTTCAAAATTATTAGTGGATTCATCCTCCATTTTTTAGATATATTTTCATGAAAAGAGTTAAGATAAAATATTTGGTGAATACTATTTTGTTGAAATACTACCATTCATCAAGAAAATATTTTCAATGTGCATAATATTCTTAATGAGGCTACACCATTAGTCAACCTCTCCCTCTTGATAATATACTATAAAAATATCTTTCATGGGTTTTGATCAAAGGAGAATATAAAATATCTTCTATATTGAATTGATCCATTTGTCATCAATTACTGGATTGGGTGGCCTAATAACGGAGGGTCTACATTGCTCCATAAAATAAAAGATAAAAATATCATCATTCCATGGTTCAATCAGATTCTCAACATGGTTTGCATTATTGATCATCACTTGATATTGTTAAATGGTATTTTCCCTGATATTTTTTACTCAATATCCCATCCATGTTAGTTTTTAATTGGTACAATTACATAATTTTCCATCCCACCAAATATTTAATTGATTAATCTTGGTTCAAAACATTTACTAAAACCAAAATATATAAATTTGAGTAATAAAAAATAATATCATAAGTGAATTATAGTGAACATCTATATCAATTTGAATAATAAATTTCATTAATGTCTTACTCTAACTCAACTTAAATTTAAACTATGATAATTTATTTTCAAAACTATATCACTTTTTGTTTAACTAATGTTATATAATGTTTCATTCATTTATACTTCTTAAACTAACCCACAAAAAAATTATACCCATCTTTGAAAAAAAACAAATATTATGCAAGACAAAAAGGCATATACTTTGCATTATTTTAATAACATATCCAAAATAATCTCACAACACTAACAAAAATATTTATTGTATTTAGAGATTGGGAATATTAAAATATTTTTACAAATTATTATTTCAAAATATCTAATAAAAATTATAATAGAATAAATCCTTCTGTATGTTATCCAATATATAAATCACCGTGAAAAAGGAATACATAGAAAGGAGTGTTGTCAAATACTTATTAAGGGATGACCTATCAGTGAGTTATAATCGGTTAGACCCTATTCCTCTTAAAGAACATAAAACTGGGTGAAATATATGATTAAAAGGCTTGTGTAATTATATTAGTTAATTATATGAAATGATAAAACATCATATATCATGTAATGGGATCATAAGATCATAAATGGACTATCATGGAATAATATAACATATACCATTGTTATGTAACATCTTGAAACATTCATAAACCATAAAAACATATCATTTGTATTGTGTCATAACATGGATATATGTAAAATGCATAAGAATATAAAATCATAAAAATTTGAACCAATATAACCTCAATTAAGTCCATTTATAAGTTTTTGAGAATAAATAACCATCATTATATTAAAAAATAAATTTTCTAATATTGTTAACAGTAATCATTTCCACACATAAATTCACCATACCTTGAGATATAAAGCTTCACCCAATGTATTGGAAGGATATAATGGTCCCAAAAATCTAAAAATGATAAAAAAAATACAAATATTTTTCATTGGACATCAATCATAAATTTTTTCATAAAAAATACATGGAATGAAAATGGGATATATACCATTTAGAAAGGGTATTAAAAAACCTAAAATCCAGACTAGTGCAGTTAACATCAAAATTTAATATCCAAAATGTTTTATGTTAAAGAAACACTTATAGGATAATCATGAGATTTAATATTTAATAGATATATATTTTGGATATATAGAGTAAAATGTAAATAAATTCAATAGTTTTAAAAAACATTTTATCATTAGAATTAAAATATGAATCTATATGTTAGTTTCTAAAAATCATTTTCTAGAAGGTGAAAGGATAAATTTTTAAAACATTTCTTTTAAAATAATCACCAATAATTTAAATTATAAATGAATTAAATTTTATATACATATATATATATATATAGTGGAAGATAAAAAGGGTATGAATGTGAAAGGTAATGTCTTTTTAATCATTTAATAAGTTTTAAAGAAAAACCCCACATCAAACAAAGAGTTGAATAATTTTCATTAAAAAAAGATAAATATAGATACCGAAATTATTGAAAAACATATCTACATCTACTTAATAATATGAAAATAAATATTTATTATTTGAAAAAATTAGGTATGGTGGAGAAATATCCATTTTCAATGATTAGAATTATCCTTAGCAAATGATAAATTTTTAGGGAGAAAATAATCCACAAAATAATATTATATTGATATAATAATTTTAATTCCCAATAGAAAATGGTAATTAACCATAGTGAATAAATAAATGTAATAATAAAATAAACTTTGGATAAGAAGTTTCAAGGAAGATATTTTATCAACCAATGAAAATGAAATTGAATATATGAAACCGTTGACATGTAATTTCTCTTAGTCTAAAGGACACAAAATTCTTTTATAATAACCATATGCTTGTTAAAAATATATTTTAAAATCTTATTAAATTTTATTTATTTTTTATTTAATCTTTTAATTATATTTATTACATATTTATTAGTTATTTTTAGTTAATATTGATAACTGGAGAATGTAGTTTTAAAAATTCCTTTTCTATTTTTTAGAATAGAAATTTTGGTTTCCATTCCATTTTCTTCATTTTATAATCTCCAAAATAGTCAAGGTAAATTAATTGAATTTAAATAAACATTTATGATATCCCTGGTGAATTCTATGTTATTTTTTGTTACGGTTATCCAAGATAGCCCCTATAACATGATTATTTTATATCATTTTTACGAATTAAAGGTGGAAATTAGTAATGATTAAAATATTTATATTTCCATTAAAGATAAAAATAAAAAATATTTAATTATTAATATCTTATAATATTATTAATTAAGTTTTGATAATCATTTATGATAAAAATTTATAACATAATTAATGTAGGTGGTTTAACCGACTCCAAAAATAAAACATGTTATAATCAATGAATGAGTATGATTATGAAGATATTATATTATAGTGTCATCATTAATGAAGTATAATGATATTGAAAATATTTTATTAATCATATAAATTTGAATTTAGAATAGTTGGTTGAAGGAGATAATTAAGAAAATGTAAAGAGATATTACTTATAAAAAAGGAATCGCACCTCATCTTGGAAACTAAAATTGTTTTCAAGGAATTTCGGAAATCTATATGGGACATAAGATAACCAATGGGGAAAATTATTTTTAGGAATTTAAATATGGAAGATTATTGAGATGAATTATAATTATTATTGTTTCATTATGTTGTTTTCCATAGTGGCAGTTGTAATCAATCTTATAAAATATAAAAATTAAATATATTTTCAAGGAAAGTGGTTCCAAATTTGAAAAAAAAAGAATATAAATCAACCGGATGTTAATTAATACCTCATTAAATAATTGATAAATAAGTTTGTATTATATATTATTTCTTTACCCCATTTATATTTCACTTTTACACTATATAACCAATATCATGGTTACAATTTTTTAGATTGGTAATTTATTATAATGATTAAAAATAAATTTAACCTTATTGCATAGTTTTAGCATTATAATTGAAAATATTAAAACCATTTTATTATATTGAATTTATAAAATATATAAAAATTAATTATAATTTTATAATTTTATTGCACAAAAAAAGAGTTTCGAAAGAAAATATATTTTCAATTAAAAAAATCAATTTATGAAATAATTATGTATACAATAAAAAACATCAAATTTATTTTTTTATTATTAAAAAAGAGTTTTATTTGATTTTAAAACCAATCCAAAACTAAATGGTCTCTTGTGAATACATAATTAATAGAAAAGGACTAGATATAGTTTTACTTGGAATAAAATATCACATATGATCCAAAATTTAAATAATGGGTTTTAAATTCAAGTAATATTTATATTTGAATTATTTTAATTCATAAATTGATATTTGGACTAAAAATAGTTTTATTTCTTTTTTAAATCATTATAATATAGTAATGGATTCATAAAATTTATGTTATTTGTAAAACTTCTTTCTAATTCACCAATAAATATATTTTTTGAAAAGTCTAAAAAGTAAATCCTCAGCTAATTTGTACATAATGAATCAAAAAAAGAAGTTAATTTTTTATAAATAAAATTATAAAACTAAAAAAAATCTTTTTAATAAAATAATATAACATACAGAAAAATAATTAATTTTTTTAAAAAAATAATTTTCTAAATACATTTATATTAATGAACCCTTTCATTTTTTTAATTAAATTCATTCATTTAAAAGTAAATTTTATAAAAATTGTTAATGTATACAAATAATGATAATTATGTAAATAATAATTCATTACACTATTTATTATATGTTTATATTAGCCTAATTTCTACTTACAAGACCCCTTAGTATCGTCGTATATAAAATAAGGGTAAGATAAATAGCAATGGTTTTTTTAGGAAGTGATTCAACTAGTATGCATCATGTTGTTATTTTCATAATAGTTAACTTATATTGAAAATGATTTCTCTCAGGATATACTTGTTGATTTTTAGAATTAACATGGTCTAGGGAAAACACTAGTGATGATACATCCTTTTCAATATTAGAAAAATGAACCTCATATTTAATCCACCCAGTAATTGATGGCATTACCTTTAATTTTCTATATATATTTTATATTGAATATTCATCTACTTATACCCACTAATTCAATGACTATTTTATAATGATAACCTTTAATACTTATAAATTTATTTTAATATAATGCATAAAAATTTTATTTAGTTCAGTTTTGCATGTAAAATAAGTTATTCAACATAATGTTTATTTAAATAGAAAATAGATAGTAAAATTGGTTGATGTTACAGACCATTGAAAATTTTATATATAAATAATTATCAAAACAAAAAAATGATGAAAATTTGTTAAAAACAACATAGTCTAGAGTTTTAATATTGTGATAATTATTGTGATCACTATGGGAGCTTTATCATGCTAAAATTCATTGTTGAATGTGATCGAGCTGAAATGGCTATTATTCTAGTTTTTGATTATCTTGTTTTATTTATTGATCATTTTCTTAAATTTTTCAACTATAACTAGTCTATTCATTAAAGTTAAAAAATAAATTTTTTTTTGCTTACACCTTTACTATAAAAGGTACATTTCAAATTACTTTTTCTCTAACTACAAAAGTATTTTTTTTTGTATATGGTTATGCTTCCTCTTGTAAAATTTAGTGTTATATCATGTTTTGAATAATAAAAAATGATATTTTTCTATTTATATGTCCACTAAAAAAGGTATATTGTTGCTGGATTGTGACTCTAACACAAATTTAAATTTTTAATGAATTATATTTCTCTTAAATATTAGAGATATGGGGAGATTATACCTAAAATAATTCTTGATATAGTCTATATTAAAAAAAATATTATTTTCATTATATTAATTTCCAATGGAAATTAATTAGAATTTTTATTTTTAACACTCCTTTAATTTTTTTTAATTTATAAATTGGTTAATTTACCCCCCCCCCCAACATTCTCAACTATATCAACATGAGAAAAAAAATTGAATTAGAGATCAACCATCAAAACTATGGATGTCCTCCATGATTATATTATTCCCTATATAATAATTTTATGTACACTATAAAATTTCATGGAAGGATAATTATTGAGTTATCATGTTTAAATTCAAATGATTGTAATATTCCTCAAAGATAACCTTACTTATATGGTAATGATTATAGAAATGGTAAAGCATTAATAAAAGCTTACCATAAGAACAAGAATATTGATCACTGGACTATTATAGTAAAATCTTAAAAAATTACTTACTTTGAACAATATTTCATAAATTGTAATGATGTAGAAAATAATTTGTTGAATTATATTACTATAAATATATTATATTAATATTCTACTAGAAGAATTTCTTTTAGTCATTTATTATATTTTAAAACCTCACAAGGTATATAAAAAATTTAGAATTTTTCCATAAAGGAATAAACAAGATAATGAGGAACTAAAATGGAATTATACATTAAAAATATCATTTCAATATAAAGGGAGAAGAAGAATATGTAAATAAAATATTTCATGCATTCAAATAATATTAAAAAGAATTAGCTTATTTAGTGAATTCATTGAAAACACTTTATTAGTTTAATAGGAACATAGATCCACACAAATTAAATGGTATGAAAAGGTGGTCATAAATTTTATAGAAAATTTTATAAAGTGTATATGTTTTAAAGTTTGGATTATTATTTCAATAATAACTAGAAATAAAGAATATTGTTGATGTGATGTCATGAAACGAATCTGGTCGCCACCAAAACTGGCACCAAACCCAGCCTGTGACATGACCCGAAGGGCGTTCCCTATCCCCACAGGCTGGCACAAGTTCCCGGGTATCATTTATTTTCGTTTGGGAACGATTTACCCGAATATGAAGGCATAAAACATTAAAAACAATCAATAAACTAAATCGGAAAAATGTAAACCAAACGATGTTTACACAAAAACCAGAACTGAATACATATGTTTAAAGACACTAAAAGTGGTCTAAAAACAAATAATGACAACATAATGACATACCCATGGACTCCACACGACAAGGGGGTCATCACCCACAAACCTTCTCCGCAACTCTGCCCCAATGATGAGGACTAACACCCTGAACCGCCATCACCCATAGCCTTCCCATTACCTAATTCAAGCATAACAAAGTCTACTTACACCCAAGGGGTGTAAGTAGGGTGTGATCCTAAGCCCAATAGGATACCACCCAATGATTCCAAAGTGCATGCAATATAAGGTGAAGAAGCAAATAGTTTTAATTTGTAATGAAAAATGACGATGAAATTCCAAGAGATGCAACTTTCCTTTAAAAAAAAGTTTTCAAACTAGAATTTCCAGAATGTTAACATATCTAAATGGAAATGGTAGATACTGTAAAGTACTGAAAAAAAACACTCAAATACAAGGGTAAATACTAAAAATCCAGTGAGCAAAAAACCAGGAACAGCCCTAGGCACTAGGTTGTCTCGGGCCCTATATACCTCGTACCTCAGTGTAAACCAACCATAGTAAAATCCACTCTCATGCATGAGCCACTAGTAGGGAACATACCCACAACATAGTGGTTTCCAATCATCATCCACATAGTTTAGTTAGAGTTGTATTTATCCAAATTCTAAGTGAAACAGGGACAACACCCATCCGGTCAACTAGTCGTACTAGTACAAATCTGCCCACCTAAGTACCCGGGGTTCCCCTTTTGTGCTCAAACAATTTCAGCATGAAACATAAATCCATTTTCAAATAAAACACCACTACTGGTCACACACAATCAATACAGTATCTATAACATTTTTATACCACTTAAAACACACAATAAAACACTTTGATTTGTAATAAAACAATTCCTCAAAATCACGTAGTGTTTTGCACAAAAAACACCTTGAGAACACCAACTATACACTATGTGCACGTTTATGAATTACCAAAACATAAATGGAATCCCAATACATTTAAATTAAAACAAAAAATCATTTTTAGGGAAGCCTCATATGGTTCAAGAAGTGACATCATTGTAAAACCTCCATTTTTACACAACACGGCTCTTAGAAATTCATGTGTTTCACAAACACCATTAAAACCAACTTTCACAGCATCAAACACATGGGAAAATCATCAAAACAGTATTTTCAGTCATATTACAGTTCATTAAAATCAACTAATTACTTATAGGTCAGTCCAAAATAAACCAATAAAATATTTGAATGAAAAACCCCCAATTTCACAAAAAATTGGAACTTAAAATTCATTTTCATTATAAATGCAACTAAAACCAATTTTTACAGAAACATTCAAGTCAAATAAACTTTAAGGTACCATGAACACAGCAAGCTAATTCACAAAAATTGCACACACAATGGAATCACCTACCAAAACCAAGGAAACCCTTGAATCCTTTGTGCGAAAACTCAAACGCACCACCACCACACCTCAAGGATGGTAAACCAGACCTAAAACCAGAAAAAAAAATAGCCAATAAAGCCCAATATTAAACCCTAGGTTAGAAAACCTAGTTTCTGGAAATTATGAAACTCAATGATAACCAAATAAACCCTAAGAAAAAATAATGAAATCCTAAGTAGTTTGGAAGAGGAAAGAAAAGGGCTCGTTTACTTGAAGTATCTTGAAGTAATCACTCCAAAACACTAGTATCTGAAATTTAAAAGAGACAAAATTTAGGTCTCATTCTAACAAGATATATTAGGTCAATTAGGAACTATAATGGAGGAAAAATCTTTAGAATTGAGAGAGTTATGAAATAAAGACTTTACCTCTTCAAATCTGGGCGGTTTGAGGAAACCTATGAAGTTCGGCACAAAATCGCGATTAACCAGAGATCCAAAGAAGGGGGGAGAGCTCCGACGCGGGTCTGGGTTAATTGGTCTTTGTATCCACTTGGAATCACCAAAAAATACCATAAACTGAATAAGTTATAACAAAATAAAATTTTATTTTTAAAACAGGAATTGGGCTTTCAGGCAGGCCCAACCCCTTAGATAAAAATCCAATGAAACCCCGGTTATGGATTTCTAAAAGCTCCAAATTTCAATGGTGGTGTTAATAGGTCAGGGGAGGTCAATTAGGAATTTTAATGGATGAAAAATGTTGAAAAATGAAAAAGTTATAAAAGATACAAAATTTATTTTTTAATCTGAAATTGGGCTCACGGTTTGGCCCAATTCATGAATACTCATCTATTCCTCCCTAAAACCTAGGGAAACCCCCAAAACAAATAAAGGATGTAAATTAAATGAAAAATACCTTTAAAATATGTCTTTTATGTGACAATTCTCCCCACCATAAATCATTCCGCCCCCGGAATGCCACAATAAGACCAGATGCAAAAGCAAAGCCCAAACGATAGACCAAGACAGACTTCCTTGCCACGTTTTCACCAGCTTCAAAAAGGACGAACATCTCCAGTTGATCAAACAAAGAACATAATTCTCTCACCAACCAAAAATAACACCAATTACTTAAAATTATGAAACACATTCAAAACATATCCCAAAACAAAACACCTCAAACACTACAAGACGACGCTCAAGAAATCCACTTGAAACGAACAACGAACTCGAATAACGCTACCACAACATTACGTAAACAAAACCATTGGGTGTTATCCAACCTCAAATTTACCCAAGTAACAAATTTGTGGATAGATAGACTTGAACAATACTACCTCCTACCTAGAATACACCAAGGAGAAAACTGAGTCACTAGTACGGGGTGACCCAATCTGGACATCCCACCACCAGGGACAACTCAATTTCTAAGACAGAATAAGGATAACAATTAGGGAAGGAACGAACGGTCTCCCCATCATAAGGGGTAAACTAACACTATTCCTTTTCCAAGAGAACATACATGATACCCATGATGGGTCTCCCCACCATAATAATGAACACAACTTTCCTTAAGACAAAATCAAGACGCTAACAGGGGGCCTCGAATAGACTTCCCAGCATTAGGGGTAGATTAATATCATAATTCTTCCAATGAAACTTACATGAGTCCCATTGTGGGTATACCTCAAACAAAACCCAACAATCTTAACTAAATAGTATGGGATAACAACAAAAAAACAACAGAATTTTAAGGAGCTGGCATGGCCGCACGGTTGGTTCACACGGTTTGGGAAACCGCGAGTTAACTGTGCAGATAATTCAGTCTAAAGAGGAAACTTCACACAATTTCCTTTTCCAAGGATCATGGATGTGCAGAGACCATGCGGTAGCTACTGTCTCTTATCACATGGTCCCCTAGGTTGGCACACGGTTACTACTAACCATGCACAAACTATGCACTTCAACCTGCCTAACCCAAATTTTAACCTTTTCTCCAAAACAGAAGGGAACCCAAAGGGGAAAAAAATCAACTCAGGGTATGACATGGGAACAAGGTACTCACACCTCTTTCCATAAAATGTGAGAAATTGGAACAAGAATATGACACCAGAGGTTTAAACTATTCTTATCTTTCATATTGAGGATATGACCTTGACCAAAAGTTTGAATGACTCTAGGATTTCCCCTAACTACGTGCCAGCTTCTCTCCGGGGCCTATGGCTGGCGCTCAATGGATTGAAGCATCTTCGGCCTCGCAGTTAGGATTTGGAAACCCCTAAACTGAAAATCTTCTTCTAGTTCCAAAAACAATTATACTGTAATCTCATATGGTCTCATTGATACATGACACACTTCAAACCCGCTTTTCCCCAACCCATCGTTTTACCAAAACAATAACTTAGAGGATGCACACACATCGCCCCTTTTTTTCTTCGGATTCTAAACAGCGGAATGAAAGGACATATAGAAACACATTTCTCTAGAAAATAGAATTTAGAATTTCTTATAGGGAGACACACATCCAACAAAAAAAATAGTGACTCTCATTAGATTGCATAATCTTCACCCTTATAGTCAAATGAACACATGACATCGCAAGGCATCACTGAACATGACCATTTTGGATAAAAGAAAACACAAGGATAGGGACCTTGTACTGAGTCCCAAACAGCACATGATTCCATCAAGTGTCCATAATAGCCACTCTTGGCCAGATCTTGCAAACTGGTGGCCTAACATGAACTCTTGCTTCAATGAGACTGACAAAAGACTCAGAGGCCCTTTAAGACATCATTCTACACTGACAACCCTGAACATCATTGACCTTAGAAAACGTAGGAAACATAAGAAACTAAGGTCTATTTCAACCTACCACAAACACTCTCCCACTATAGGGGGATCCACATAATTGAAAAAGAAGGGGGGGTAAACACAATCTCCAAACCTCAAGAATAAATTCCTTATGTTGACCAACTGGAGGATCATCCAATGGTGAATCACCATAGACCAAACATGAATCATACATTAACACTTTATGGGGGCATACCCCAGCCTACAGAAAAACTGAAGGACCCAACCAATCTTGTTATTTGGTTACAACAGACCACAAACCTGAACCAAACACATGACGGAAGCCACCACATTGTCCTCCCAAACTTTTCCTCAAAAGAAACCACTGACCAACACTTTATTCCAACTTATCAATGAAACACAAACCCAAAACATCATTCAAACAAGAGGGTTCATTGAACTCGAAACATCCCACAACAATAATCCTGAAAACACATAATCTATACCTCCCAACCATACATTATCAAAACACAACACTTTCCTTCAAAAACACTATTTAAAAAAAACAGTGTTGGTCGGTTGCGCATTTACCAATGGTATCTCATGAGCCTCACACATGAATGTTTACATGCCACACTGGGAACCCACCTCATATCCATCCATATTCCCAAATAAACCTATGCATTTGGTCACCCTTGAGAGCACCAATTACCAAAAATCAAACCTTTCCTCTTTTTAAAATCAAAACTTTTAACCACACTTTCCCTTTCTCAAAAACAATAACTATAATATCAAAACCCAATTTTTCATCTCACAAACCAATTTAAAAAAGAATCTATAATTCAATAAAAGAACATATTCATGCCTTTCACAATTGTTTCAAAACATTTCAACCCATTTCAAAACAAATATAATTTCATTAAAAACACCATTTCATAAATCTCCATTTAATTAAGAACTCAACTCTTCTCATTTCAAGAAAAGGTTCTAAAATTTCATAAGTTTTTTTTGTTCAGTAGTCACCAAAACCAAAATCCATCTTCAACCCCCAGACAAAAATTCTAGAACACTTAATTCAATCCAAAACACTTTTCCACGGTTTAAAAAAAATCCATTAGAAACATATTTTCAAAACCCCAATTAACATAGTTCATACTTTAAAAAGAGGTGTAAACACATAATTTACCCTTTTGAAAAAAATTCTGAAATTTCATTTATAGGAATTAAAAAAAATAAAACCATTTTTACTTTACTAGAAAATAACTTCACAAAAATTCACACTCCTTAAAGTGAAGTCATTTTTTTTTGCTTAAAAAAAACCAAGTTTCCATGATTCCAAACCAAAGAGACACAAGACAATGTGAGAGGAAACTAGTTTCGGTGGGTGAATTAGACATATGGTTGGCAGCCAAATTCTAATCACTTCATCGTCACAGAGAGTATTATATGGAAATATCCATGTCTTCACATGGCTTGCCAGGCCCTGCGAGCTCATTGAGATTATTCGCCCAACTCTCTTTTCATTTTCCATAGTCATCATTAAACCAAGAAAACAAAAGGACTCAGATAAATCCATACTACCCATGGTGACTTGAATCCCTTCATGAGGTGTGCTGGCCAGGCACACTACCCATGACTGAAATGTCAAGTCCCGACAATCCAAGCTCCGGACTATCCTGACTCTTCCCCAAATAACATGACCCAAGGAGCGAACCTCCTCTGATACCATTTTGTCACGAACCGAATCTGGTCGCCACCAAAACTGGCACCAAACCTAGCCCGTGACATGACCCGAAGGGCATTCCCTATCCCCACGGGATAGCACAAGTTCCCGGGTATCATTTATTTTTGTTTGGGAATGATTTACCCGAATATGAAGGCATAAAACATTAAAAACAGTCAATAAACTGAATCTGAAAAATGTAAACCAAATGATGTTTACACAAAAACCAGAACTGAATACATATGTTTAAAGACACTAAAAGTGGTCTAAAAACAAATAATGACAACATAATGACATCCCCATGGACTCCACATGACAAGGGGGTCATCACCCACAAACTTTCTCCGCAACTCCGCCCCAACGATAAGGACTAACACACTGAACCGCCATCACCAATAGCATTCCCTTTACCTGAGTCAAGCATAACAAAGTCTACTTACACCCAAGGGGTGTAAGTAGGGTGTGAGCCTAATCCCAATAGGATACCACCTAATGATTCCAAAGTGCATGCAATATAAGGTGAAGAAGAAAATAGTTTTAATTTGTAATGAAAAATGACGATGAAATTCCAAGAAATGCAACTTTCATTTAAAAAAAAGTTTTCAAAATAGAATTTTCAGAATGTTAACATATCTAAATGGAAATGGTAGATACTGTAAAGTACTGAAAAAAAACACTCAAATACAAGGGTAAATACTAAAAATCCAGTGAGCAACAAACCAGGAACGGCCCTAGGCACTAGGTTGTCTCGGGCCCTATGTACCTCGTACCTCGGTGTAAAGCAACCATAGTAAAATCCACTCTCGTACACGAGCCACTAGTAGTGAACATACCCACAACATAGTGGTTTCCAATAATCATCCACATAGTTTAGTTAGATTTTTCTTTATCCAAATGCTAAGTGAAACAAGGACAACACCCATCCGGTCCACTAGCCATACTAGTACAAATCCGCCCACCTAAGTACCCGGGCTTCCCCTTTTGTGCTCAAACAATTTCAGCATGAAACATAAATCCATTTTCAAATAAAACACCACTACTGGTCACACACAATCAATACAGTATCTATCACATTTTTGTACCACTTAAAACACACAATAAAACACTTTGATTTGTAATAAAACAATTCCTCAAAATCACGTAGTGTTTTGCACAAAAAAACACCTTGAGAACACCAACTGCACACTATGTGCACATTTATGAATTACCAAAACATAAATGGAAGCCCAATACATTTAAATTAAAACAAAAAATCATTTTTAGGGAAGCCTCATATGGTTCAAGAAGTGACATCATTGTAAAACCTCCATTTTTACACAACACGGCTCTTAGAAATTCATGTGTTTCACAAACACCATTAAAACCAACTTTCACAGCATAAAACACATGGGACAATCATCAAAACAGTATTTTCAGTCCTATTACAGTTCATTAAAATCAACTAATTACTTATAGGTCAGCCCAAAATGAACCAATAAAATATTTGAATGAAAAACCCCCAATTTCACCAAAAATTGGAACTTAAAATTCATTTGCATTATAAATTCAACTAAAACCAATTTTTACAGAAACATTAAAGTGAAATAAACATTAAGGTACCATGAACACAGCAAGCTAATTCACAAAAATTGCACACACAATGGAATCACCTACCAAAACCAAGGAAACCCTTGAATCGTTTGTGCGAAAACTCAAACGCACCACCACCGCACCTCAAGGAAGCTAAACCAGACCTAAAACCAGAAAACAAAATGGCCAATAAAGACCAATATTAAACCCTAGGTTATAAATCCTAGTTTCTGGACATTATGAAACTCAATTATAACCAAATAAACCCTAAGAAAAAATAATGAAACCCTAAGTAGTTTGGAAGAGGAAAGAAAAGGGCTCATTTACTTGTAGTATCTTGAAGTAATCACTCCAAAACACTAGTAGATGAAATTCAAAAGAGACCAAATTTAGGGTTCGTTCGAACAAGATATATTAGGTCAATTAGGAACTGGAATGGGGGAAAAATCTTTATAATTGTGAGAGTTATGAAATAAATACTTTACCTCTTCAAATCTGGGCGATTTGAGGAAGCCTATGAAGTTCGGCACAAAATTGCGATTAACCAGAGCTCCAAAGAAGGGGGGGAGAGCTCATACGCGAGGCTGGGTTAATTGGTCTTGGGCTCCACTTGGAATCACCAAAAACTACCAAAAAATGAATAAGTTATAACAAAATAAAATTTTATTTTTAAAACAGGAATTGGGCTTTCGGGCAGGCCCAACCCCTTAGATAAAAATCCAATGAAACCCTGGTTATGGATTTCTAAAAGCTCCAAATTTCAATGGTGGTGTTAATAGGTCAGGGGAGGTCAAGTAGGAATTTGAATGGATGAAAAATGTTGAAAAATGAAAAAGTTATAAAAGATAAAAAATTTATTTTTTAATCTGAAATTGGGCTCATGGTTTGGCCAAATTCATGAATACTCATCTATTCCTCCCTAAAACCTAGGGAAACCCCCAAAACAAAGAAAGGATGTAAATTAAATGAAAAATACCTTTAAAATATGTCTTGTATGTGACATGTGAAGACTACTAAAAATTATTGTGATAATTTTAAATCAAATATAAATGATTCTTAATATTTTAATTTTGAAATACGTGGAAGTGAAATAGATAAAGACAAAATAAAAATAAAATGTGTAAATAAGGTAATAAAAAAAAATTTATGACAATTTATAAAATATTATCAAAATAATGATGAAAAAGGAATTAATTATGGTATCATAATTATTATATTTGTTCTTTGGAACTAACATGTTATGAATGAAAAAATATAGGTCATACAAAGTCATACCTCAACCAATTAAAACATAAATGAAAAAGAAAAACATATATAAAATGTGTTGGAGTTATTGTTACATTTTAAGATAACTCAAAAGGAAAATTTATAGTATTCAGTAATGTCCCAATTTTAACTCTTTTATTGTATATAATATATTATATGTTAAATTATGGAAATATAATGAAATTAGTATTTCTCAATTATTTAATTATTTAATGTTTGTAAAATTTGAAAATGATATATTCATTTTTTTTAAATTATTCTCTATTATTTTATGTTAACCGAATGGATAATATCTTTTATATTGAATTAAATAATCTGATATATCAAAATATGAATTTCAATAATTCTTTATACTAAGATGATATTTTATGGAATAAGTGGCCTAAACATGAAAATATTCAATTATTATACAATAGATCAAAAAACATCATATACCACAGTTTCCTGAACATAAAGTGAAGAAAATAATGCATGTGATTCATATATAAAAGGAAAGAAATATATATAATTTCTTTTATCTATTAAAAATTTAAAAATTAAAAGACCTATTGAACTTTATCAATTATCTTTATTTCAACCTTTTAAAATAACATATTTACTGAGAATGAAATATGTTTTTTTATTATTGATGATTTCAATAAAATTACTTTATTTATTTTCTTTCTCATAAAAAAAGAAACATTATTAATTTTTTTCTAATTATTTAATATTATTTAAAAATGATAAATAATATTTATTTATTCCTAATATAAGTGATGGAGGTGTATATTTTTTAAAATCTTCAGTATGTGAAATTTTTTAAATAGAATGAATGTTATCATAATTTCAAAGGCGCTATATCACCATAAAAAATGGTATAGTTTAAAGGAAGAATAATTATATTCATGAGTTATCTATAACTATAATGACTAAATTTAGTTTAGCTATGTATTTCTAGGATAAATCCTTAAATATTGTATATTATATTTCAAACCAAATTCTTATTATATAGAATATTAAGAAATACCCATATGAATTATTGAAATAAAAGAAACCTAATGATTGATTTTTTATTACTTTGTGATGTAATGATTTCATTTTTAATACTAAATATTCATTAGATAAATTTTATGCTTAATTATATAGAGGGATATTATGATGTTATTTGAATTTTTTAAATCTTTTTTCATTTTTAATATAATATCTATGAATGATGAAGAATCTATTCATGTTATATTTGATGAGAATGATTTAAAATAGAATATTTCCAATATAAAATTATTGAGGAATATTTTTGAGAATTTATTTTAGAAGAAAATGAAACTAAAATAGAATCTAATCATGTTTAATTGGTTCACCATCATGAGAGATCGTGAAAAACTCATTAAGACAACCCTGTAGATAATAATGTTGGAGATTTTTATTCCAGATTGTATTCCACAAATTCATCAATGAATTTTTTACCTCAATAAAAACTTATTTTGGATTTTATATCGAATGATTTTCTAAAAGAATTGAAATTAACATAATTGGATTATATATATATATATATGATGAGATAAATCTATTTTATATAAATAATGTTTTTGTGTTAGTTAAACCACTTCAATATTCTATGATTATTAGAACTAAGTTGATCCTTAGAAATAATCTAGATAAGAATAGTTATATTATAAAGAATAAAGCTATATTAGTTTCACAATATTCCTTTCATGAAGAAGTAGTTGATTATGATTATAATTTTTTAAATATTTCAATAATTTACTATATTTTGAATTTTTTTCCTCATGCATATTTTTATATTTTTATACATTATCAAATGGATGTGAAAATTTTATTTTTAAATGGAATTTTTTTGAAATAATTATATATAAGGACCCGGCCTTAAAACATTACCTAATCTTGAATTAAATGAATAATTCACATTTAGGATATTTTCATGTTTAGAGTTTTAGAGAATTAGGACATAACTATTACATCTCAATGATTACAAAGTAAACACATATACTCAGTTTCCATTTTTTCACAAAATAAAAACACTTGAATAAAAGAGTCATGTCTAGTTCCATGTTTTAAACAGCATGACATTTCCTTGATCCCATCCTTGACCCTATTCCACTTTATGTCCTATGAAAAACATTTCAAAAACTTGGGATGAGCATAAAAATCTTAGTAAGGGATATAAAAATATGGAAAGAAAACATTAGTCCATGTATACATAAGAATCAGTGAAATCATACTTTACTCATAAAACATAATCACTTTAATATACCTCATGAAATCATAATATTTATGAATAACTTATAGAAATCATAAGACATAAAGGTAACTTGAGGCATTAATAACATTCTTACGTAGGGAGTAACCCTCATGGTTACGTTTGGAATACCCGTCACAGTATATTCCCTAAATCTCTTCAGAGAAACCTTAGCATTTAACTCCTTCGCACTACCCAATGCATTAGAGAGCTATCTCGGGATCACCTACCATTAGTTTATCATATAACCACCAGTCTTCATAAACAATTCCCAAGAACCATAACATAATCATATCACATAAAACATGTATAAAAGAAACGTAACATTTCCACATTTCAATCACAAAATATCAATACAACAAATTGATATAATCAAAACATTATCAAAACCATTTTCAATACCAAAATAAAGTAAAACATGGTATTTATTTTTCATTTAAAAATTTATGGCTTGTAGAGGAATCAGAAACTCAAATAATGGTCACGGCGAAGGAGAAGTCGTTGTCGCCACATACGTAAGACAAAAACATTCCCTTTTTTCGTTTAGTAAAATGCTTCGTGTAAAAATATTATTTTTGAATGAAATTAAAAGTAAAAATGTTTTATTATAAAACTAATAAAATAAGGTAGTATATTAAATTGAAGTATTCCTCAATGAAAAGATATTGAGACAAAGTCCCTTACAAATATGGTATCCTTAGATTAAGGATAAATCAATTACATAATTATGTGTGAAAAATATAAATACACTCAATATAAGTGGATATTAAGTGTAAGACAATCAGAGGTCATCCACACATATTCATAGCACGATATAATCAATAAGTAGAGGTTTAACCCAAAGAATTTAAATTGGGTTAAGAAGTTCCTTTACAGAAATTCGACAGCCTAATGGTGTCACATTAAAATTCATAAAATGATTTGATGAGAGATAAAAAGGGTATCTCATCACTTGGACATAAAATTTACAGTAATAAGGACATATAATAACATATCCAAACATTAATAAGATGTAAATTAAAAGACCCAACAAAAAGAAGTCTTTTAAAAAGAGGAGGGTGAAAGGTTCCCTTACCGATTTGGGTAACTTTCGAAACGTACACCCCATGAAAGAAGGACTATACAATGTTGATGTAAATACCAATAAAAGAAATTATATTACACAAAGAGTAGAATAATGGTAAGTACATACACCACTAAAAGGAGATATTGGAAAATATAACATGAATCTCACGGGAATAAAAAGTGAGATAAAAACCCCTTACCTCATTGTAATCAATAAAGTCATATGACCAAAAGATAATAAGAACAAAATGAATCACAAAATACCATGAATAAAAATAGAATCATGATAATATATATCAAATGTTAGTACACAATACACCACATGTAATAAATAATTGGGGAACAATGGAAATATCACGGAATTAAAAGTGAGATAAGAAATCCCCTTACCTCAAGTTCGACTTTTCTTGTTCATTTCTTTATATTCCTGAATAATAAAATTTGGTCAATTTATAATTTCTTAAGGACTTCCTTTAAATTTTATTATTCAATTCATATCACACATTATCATGTTATAATAATTAGTTGATTATGTGAGTTCAAATCATATGTTTTGTCAATGTTCGGTACAAGAGTCAAAAATAAACTTCTTTAAAAAGAATTGCCCATGTAGTTATAATTACATCATCTCCAAAAAGGTATTAATGATTTAAATATCATATATATCCAGTATATATTCGTTTTATACTATTCCATAACATTTTTAGATAAAAAATGAAATGCATTGTTCATGGAGACGGTAGGCCGTACGTACGCATGAACGCTACTTTAATTTCTTTGTCATATTAAAGGAATTAAAACTAAATGAGACATATATATTATAATTACTATATAATATATATGTTATATAGGTAACATAAGTTCATTAATTACATTCTTTATAAATTCCATGTTTGGCATGAACGAGCCACATTACTTGAGGGGGTGGTAGTCCACACTTCCTTAGATGAAATTATCGCAGTTCCACAACATGAAAAGCATAACGATGTGATTTTAAAAATAAAATTCAGAAGCATATAGAAAAAATAAATATGATATATATCATATATAAATACAGTGACATCATAATAGCCACCATGAAAGGTGTTAAAAAAAGATTGAACAATCATTGTTTCGTGAGGCAGTAATTCGCCACCCACAGAAACAGTATGTTCTTTAACCATTAGACGGAGGTGTGTGTAATTGTAGGTAGAATAATTATATAAAAACAACATAGTATACTGAGGATACTGTTTTTATTATGGGATCAAATAATAATAAGATATTGGTGAGTGAATAAGGAAAATAAAAGAAAGAAACTCGAGAGAATACATTACCTCTAAATCGGGTAACTCTTTTTGGTTTGAGCCAAATGATTCCTTGGAAAGACTTCTGCCCAAAGTGAGGCTTATAGGAGTAACATAGGGATTTGGAGAGATAATATGAGAATATATTGGATGATCCAAGGGCTTTAAAGGTGTGGGTAAGTGGGTAGAGTTGAGGGCCTTTTATAAGAGGGAGGAGGGTCACTTTTGGAAATTCTTTAAATGTTACTTTATTATAAAATGGTTTTCAGATTTTAAAGGTTCCACAATGATATATTTTAAGTATAAGGTGATAAGGGTTCTAAATTCACCCATAAAATGGGTTTTTGACAAGTTTATGTCTTAGATTTTACCTTATCTTTTCATTTTATTCAAATCGTTCATTAATGAGGTAATCATTGCATCATCATGGTGTTATAAATAAATTTATTTATTTAAAGTCTAAAAATTATAAAAAAAATACCATGATGTAGGAAATATGTTTATAATTCCAATTACTATTTATAGTCTAAGAGGTCATTTATGTAAAAAAAATTAAAATTTTTTTACTTAGGATATACAAACCTTTGTTATATTTCTCTTTTTTTTTTAAATAAATTCATAAATGTCATTATCACACCCATGTGACTCCATGGGTTCTCAAGTTTGGAAAAAAGCTTCCCATGGTCGTCCATGACTAAAAAAAGAGTATTTGGACACATTTTGAGGTCATTTTATACTATTATGATATTATTTTATTACCCTTAACTACCTGATTACTAATTAATCACGATAATTAAAGATAATTACCATCATTACTATTCAAAATGTCCAAAAACAAAAGAGTCTTAATTATATAATTTTGACCTTATGATTGCAAATATGGAATCCATTTTACCAAATTCCAAAAACAGAAATTGCAGTAATTAATTTAAAAATAACTCTCGTCGTCACAACCAAAGACGGGTTTTTAAGAAGTAAAATTTATCAAAAGATTGACTTGTTTTTACATCCAATTGAAAAGTGAAATTACTTATAATGAACAACATTGTATTAAGTGATAAAAATATAATTCAATTAAACTTTAAAACCAATTAAAAGAACAATCTAACTATATAATAAAATTAGATGAAAAAATAGTTTTGAAGTAAAATGCAGTATATTCGCTATTCATTAAAAATGAACATTTGTCAGAAAAATACCAAAAAATTATCCAAAGTAAATTTGATATTCCAAATTCAAAAATTATGCCCATTTTAACAAATTAAAATCATAGAAGTTCCATTAATTAATTTTATAATTAATTCCCGATGTCAAAACAAATAGAGTGTTTTTAAGAAACAATATCTATCAAAATATTGACACTTGTTTATGTCCAATTTCAAAGTGAAATTAATTATAATGACCCCCATTGGATTAAATGCTAAAAATATATTTTAACTACTCTTTAAACCCAATTAAAAATATAATCTAACCATATAAATAAATTATATTAAAATGAGGTTTTGAATTAAAATACAGCATTTTCACTATTCATTAAAAATGAACTTTATCAGAAACCTAACAAAAAATTACAAAAAGTAAATTTTTATGTCCCAATTCTAAAGAAGGATTTTATTTTGTCAGATATAACATATAAAATTTACAAAAAATAGTTTTAAAAAGGGTTCTCCATCAAAATGCGGTTAATCTACCTTTTAAAGAATATTAGAATATTTATGCTTAAAATTGGATTCATTCGCATTTTAAGACTCTAACATTTATTGTATAAATGTAAAAATATTTAACAAACATGTATAATCATTTTTTAGTTAGTTCTGTTCATTCTCGCCATTACAAAGGTTAGGCGTTAACAACCATTTAAAATAATATTATTATATTATTAGTGTGTAAAGTAAGATTTCAAATAAACTCATTGTTGCGTATTGGGTACACCATTGAAAATATAATTCCATTTAAAGTAATATTCAAATTTTATTCACAAATATTAATAAATATGAAAATGAAATATTCTTTATTTACCTAGGATGTTACATCCTTCCCCCCTTTTCAGAATTATGTCCTTACAATTTTAAAATTGGGCTCAGAAACTTCATTGAAATCCCCACATCAGAAAAGGAGTAAATAAAATTATCACTTTAAAAGAAAGAAAAATAAGTACAATGGTCACCTGAAATAACCCATACTAGGATTCCATGAAAACCTGGATATGGAGGAGAAAAACAAACCATCATGTTCTGATGGAGAGTGATAGAAAACATGTTTAAGAGAAAGTTAACCACCAGAAAATCACAAACTTGTGATGGGTTAAACAATATTTGATTCCCCAGTAGGAAAATTTACCAGACAATATTTTTGTTTTAAGTTACTTTTAATTGAGGAATTTATTTATGAGCTTAACTAAATCAAAAGGAAACATACTTGTCATGTAGACTTTAATCTCTTACTAGATTTCTTACACAAACTCATATTTTCTCCAAAATATGAGTATTTATGATGACTTGTTCACATTAAGAGCGCTATAATAAAAATCTTTAGAATCAACTAATCCACAAAAGATGAACTATATATTTCCAATTTCTTAACCAAAATCAAAATTGTTAGTAGAAGATTAGATAATCCCCAAAAAATATAATCTTTTACAAAAATAAAAACTACTCTTAATCTCTAAAATTTTTCAAACAATACCCAAAGTTCAAAAAAGACCATTCAATACAAAATTTCCCTTAAAATTCTTCAAAATAAACCAAACTAAGATTGAAACCCAAATCTCTGAAGTATTTAATCACATAGTCTTCCAAGGTAAATCTTAACATTTATCTCCAAATAAAATCAGTTACTCTTAAAGTATCATATTGAAAAGTAATTAACCTAATCACATATCCCCCATTATAGGTTAATCATTTCCATAGATAACCCAAAATCAACTTATTCCTGATTCATAAGATCATATAACTAAAAATAATTAGTCATACTAACCAGGGACTTCACGTAGTCCAGTGGTAGGCGATAAATACCAGTCACACTTTGGTTGTGGGTTCGATTCCCGTAGCTTCGTCTGACGTGACAGGTTATCACATGGTTTGAATGTTGTCCCTTTTCAAAAACTACATAATTTTATAACATTCCCAAGAAGAGATAAATTCATCAAAAATAACCATAACATATTTTAACTACAAAGGTTATCTAATAACTTTCATTTTTCATCCCAAAATGTATTAACCAGTAATTGCCTCAAATTCAAGGATCATATAAACCCAAATGTTTCTTTATAACTATATCCACAAAAGAAAAGATAATTATTCCTTGAATAAAATTTTCATATATCAAACATCAGGGTTACACATACTATAAAAAGTCTTCTAATGTAATCTCATCATCAAAAGAGCCTTAATACTTTTAATAATTTCACCATTCTAAAATCTACCATAAATCTTGAATCCCTTATATGTTGACTTCTTACTCATTCAAAATTCTTCATGATCCATTAACCATTCCTTTCCATCTTATTCTAAAATACTTCTTTCCTACAAACAAAATCATGAATTGTATCCTGAGATTCAAAAATAGGAAAACATATGTTAAGAAATAATCCATACCTTTCATTGGTCATTGTCAGTTTCTTCATCCTCAATTGGAATGGCATTAGGTATTGGTAAACTAATATTTGTGCGATCCTGGTGATCCCATTCCTGAAACTTGTTCGTAGGACATGTGCTTTTATAATGACCATGCACACCATATTTAAAACATTCAATTGATCCCTCGGAAAGGACTTATTTCCCTTTCCTAGAGTCAACTATATGCTTCCTTTTTCCATGGCATGTTCTTGCTTTATGAACTTCATTTCCACATCTATAGTATCTTTCTATCCCTTTGAATCATTTTCCTAGGTGTTTCTTTCCACATCTTTGACACATAGGTTTTTGAACACACTTACCTTTATGATTATTACCTGAACTTCCGTAGGTATTTGTTTCTCGCATATATGATACCTTATAAAAATCACTAAGGTTCATGTGGTCAATCATGACTCCAGATAGTTGGTTGAGAATAACCACAAGTGTTCTCATTGCAGCTCCTATATCATTTAGTTGCTCGTTTGAAAAACCGTCACGGTTTTCTTCACATCCACTGTTACTTTGGTGCCTACTAGATCCAGCCATTTACTAAAACTAAAAAGGTCAGTGTGAGTATATCAGTAAAATAGTCATATAATACTAAGATATATTTATTCATGTTATCTTAAACTCATTGACTTTATCTAAAAAAACTATGACTCTTTCGGAGATCCTAACCATTATGGTAATGTCACTTATGCTTAAAGAATACCCTAACCTCTAAAGTTATCTAAACTGACCTCTGATACCAACTATAAGGACCCAGACTTAAAAAATTACATAATAATGAATTAAATGAATAATTCACATTGAGGATATTTTCAGGTTTAGAATTTTAGAGAATTAGGACATAACTATTACATCTCAATGATTACAATGTATACACATCTACTCAGTTTCCATTTTTTCACAAAATAAAAACTCTTGAACAAAAGATTCATGTCTAGTTCCATGTTTTAGACATCATGACATTTCTTTGATCCCATCCTTGAACCTATTCCACTTTATGTCATGTGAAAAACATTTCAAAAATTTGGGATGAGCATAAAAATATCAGTAAGGGATATGAAAATATGGAAAGAAAACATTAGTCCATGTATACATAAGAATCAGTGAAATCATAATTAAATCATAAAATATAAGAACTTTAACATACCTCATGAAATCAAAAGATTTATGAATAACTCATAGAAATCATAAGTCATAAAGGTAACTTGAGGCATTCATAACATTCTTATGTAGGGAGTAACCCTCATGGTTACGTTTGGAATACCCATCATAGTATTTTCCCTAAATCTCTTCGGAGAAACCTTAGAGTTTAACTCCTTCACATTACCCAATGCATTGGAGAGCTATCTTGGGATCACCCACCCTTAGTTTATCACATAACCACCCATCTTCATAAACAATGCCCAAGAACCATAACATAATCGTATCATATAAAACATGCATAAAGGAAACATAACATTTCCACATTTCAATCAAAATATATCAATACAACACATTGATAAAATCAAAATTATTTTAAATACAAAAATAAAGTAAAACATGGTATTTATTTTTCATTTAAAAAATTTATGGCTTGTAGAGGAAGTCGAAACTCAAATAATGGTCACGGCGGCAGAGAAGTCGTTGTCACTGCATACGTAAGACAAAAACATTCCCTTTTTTCATTTAGTAAAAAACTTCATATAAAAAGATTCCTTTTGAATGAAAATAAAAGTTAAAAGGGTTTATTATACAACTAATAAAAGAAGGTTGTATATTAAATTCAAGTATTCCTCAATAAAAGAAGATTGAGACAAAGTCTCTTATAAAGACGGTATCCTTAGATTAAGGATAAATCAATTAAATAATTATGTGTGACAAATATAAATACACTCAATATAAGTGGATATTAAGTGTAAGAAAATTATAGGTCATCCACACATATTCATAGCACGACATAATCAAGAATTAGAGGTTTAACCCAAAGAATTCAAATTGGGTTAAGAAGTTCCCTTACAGAAATTCGACAACCTAATGGCGTCACTTTAAAATTCAGAAAATGAGTTGATGAGAGATAAAAAGGGAATCTCATCACTTGGAAAGAAAATTTATAGTAATAAGGACATATAATAATGTATTCCAACACTAAGAAGATGTAAATTAAAAGACACAACAAAAAGAAGTCTTTTAAAAAGAGGAGGGTGAAAGGTTCCTTTACCGATTTGGGTAACTTTCGAAATGTACACCCCATGAAAGAAGGACTCTACAACGTTGATGTAAATACCCATAAACGAAATTATATAACACAAAGAGTAGAATAATGGGTGGTACGTACACCACTAAAATGATATAGTGGCAAATATAGCATGAATCGCACGAGAATAAAAAGTGAGATAAAAAACCCTTACCTCGTTGTAATCAATCAAGTCGTATGACCAAAAGATAATAAGAACAAAATGAATCACAAAATAACATAAATATAAATAGAATCATGATAATATATATCAAATGGCTGTACAAAATACACCACATGCAATAAATAATTGGTGAACAATGGAAATCTCACGGAATTAAAAGTGAGATAAGAAATCCCCTTACCTCAAGTCTGACTTGTCTTTTTCGTTTCTTTATATTCCTGAATAATAAACTTTGTTCAATTTATAATTTCTTAAGGACATCCTTTAAATTTTATTATTAAATTCATATCACATATTATCATGTTATAATAATTATTTAATTATGTGAGTTCATATCATATGTTTTGTCGATGTTCGGTACATGAGTCAAACATAAACTTGTTTGAAAAGAATTTCCCATGTATTTATAAGTAAATAAACTTGAGAATGGTATTAATGATTTAAATATCATATATATCCAGTATATATTCATTTTATACTATTCCATAACATTTGGAGATAAAAAATGAAATGCACCATTCATGGAGAAGGTAGGTCGTACGTACGCATGAACGCTACATTCATTTCTTTGTCATATTAAAGGAATTAAAACTAAATGAGACATATATATATTATAATTACAGTATAATATATATTTTATATAGGTAATATAATTTTATTAATTACATTCTTTATAAATTCCATATTTGTCATGAAGGAGTCACATCACTTGAGGGGGCGGTAGTCCACACTTCCTCATATGAAATTATCACAGTTCCACAACATGAAAAGCATAACGATGTGATTTTAAAAATAAAATTCAGAAGCATATAGAAAAAATAAATACCATATATATCATATATTAATACAGTGACATCATAATGTCCACCATGAAGGGTGTTAAAAGAAGATTGAACAATCATCATTTTGTGAGGCAGTAATTCACCACCCACAGAAACAGTATGTTCTTTAACCATTAGACGGAGGTGTGTGTAATTGTAGGTAGAATCCTTATCATAACAACAGACAAGTATATTGAGGATAATTGTGTTATTATGGGATAAAATAATAAGAATATAGTGGTGAGTTAAGAAGAAAAAAAAAGAAATAAAGTCAAGAGAAGACATTACCTCTAAATCGGGTAACTCTTTTTGGTTGGAGCCAAAGGCTTCCTTGGAAATACTTATGCCCAAAGTGTGGCTTCTAGGATTAATAGAAGGATTTGTAGAGATAATATGAGCATAGGATGGATGATCCAAGGGATTGAGAGGTGTGGGTAAGGGGGTAGAGGTGGGGGCCTTTTATAAGAGGGAGGAGGGTCACTTTTGGAAAGTCTTGAAATGTTACTTTATTATAAAATGGTTTTTGGATTTTAAAGGACCCACAATGATATATTTAAAGAATAAGGTGATAAGGGTTTGAAATCCACCCATCTAATAGGTTTTCGAAAAGTGTGAGTCTTATATTTTACCTTATCTTTTCATTTTATTTAAATCGTTCATTAATGAGATAATCACTGCAACATCACGGTGTCATAAATAAATTTATTTATTTAATGTCAAAAAATTATAGAAAAAATACCATGATTTAGGAAATATTTTTAGATTTAAAATAACTATTTATAGTCTAAGATATCATTTATGTAAAAAAAATAAAAAAAATTACTTAGGATATACAAACCTTTGTTATATTTCTCTTCTTTTTTATAAATAAAGTCATAAATGTCACTATCACACCCATGTGACACCATGGGCCCTAAAGTTTATAAAAAAGCTTCCCATGGTTTCCATGACTCAAAAAAGAGGATTTGGACACATGTTTGGGTCATTTTATATTATTATGATATTATTTTATTACCCTTAACTACCCGATTACTAATTAATTATGATAATTAAAGATAATTATCGTCATTACTATTTATAATGTCCATAAACAAAAGAGTCTTAATTACATAATTTGAACCTTATGATTCCAAATATGGAATCAATTTTACCAAATCTAAACATAGAAATTGCAGTAATTAATTTAAAAATAATTCTCGTTGTCACAACCAAAGACGGGTTTTTAAGAAGTAAAATTTATCAAAAGATTGACTTGTTTTTACATCCAATTGAAAAGTGAAATTACTTCAAATGAACAACATTATATTAAGTGATAAAAATATAATTCAATTAAACCTTAAAACCAATTAAAAGTACAATCTAACTATATAATTAAATTAGATGAAAAAGCAGTTTTGAAGTAAAATGCAGTATTTTCACTATTCATTAAAAATGAACATTTGTCAGAAAAATACCAAACATTTATCCAAAGTAAATTTGATATTCCAATTTCAAAAATGATGTCAATTTTACCAAATTAAAAACATGTAAGTTTCATTAATTAATTTTATAATTAATTCTCGTCGTCAAAACAAATAGCGTGTTTTTAAGAAACAATATCTATCAAAAGATTGACACTTGTTTATGTCCAATTTCAAAGTGAAATTAATTATAATGACCACCATTGGATTAAATGGTAAAAAATATATTTTAAATACTATTTAAAACCAAATAAAAAATATAATCTAACCATATAAATAAATTAGATTAAAAGGAGGTTTGGAATTAAAATACATCATTTTCACTATTCATTAAAAAAATGAACTTTATCAGAAAAATAACAAAAATTTACAAAAAGTAAATTTTGAAGTCCCAATTCTAAAGAAGGATTTTATTTTGTAAAATATAACATATAAAATTGACAGAAAGTATTTTTAAAAAGGGTTCACCATTAAAAGACGGTTAATCGACCTTTTAAAGAATATTAGAATATTTATGCTTAAAATTGGATTCATTCACATTTTAAGCCTCTAACATTTATTGGATAAATGTAAATATATTTAACAAACATATATAATAATTTTTTAGTTAGTTCTGTTCATTCCCACCATTACAACAGCTAGGCGTTAACTACCATTTAAAATAATATTATTATATTATTAGTGTGCAACGTAAGATTTCAAAGAAACTCGTTGTTGTGTATTGGGTACGCCATCGAACATAGCATTCCCTTTAAATTAATATTAACATTTTATTAACAAATATTAACATTTTAAATGTCATATTCTTTATTTACTTGGGATGTTACACTATATATAAATGAACTGGTGGGTTTTGATCATCCCAAGTCTTATGATCATGTTTTAAATCATTCTAATTATTTCTTTAGACATAAGAAATCTCATTGAGTATTGAATTAAATAAAATATATTTTTATTTTTTTGATTGGTTTTTTGAAATGAAAAGTTTACCCTACATTTTTTTAATAATATTTATTCATAAAATATTTTGATTATTTTTTTATGTGGATGAAATTATATTTGGATGTCTTATTTAATTTATTTAAAAATAATTTTCAGGTTTTTATGACCATTTAATTTTATATAAGTATTTTTGGGAAATTAAAATTTATTTTAGCACATTGGATTTTTCATATAGATAACGGTATATTTTTTAAGAATTGTAAACATGTTAATGTATTGGTTAAGATTTTTTTACATGATTCATGTAAAATTTTAACAATTCCTAGGGTTACTTCTTCTAAGTTTAAAGCTAATATTAAAGGAAAATATGTTGATATTATTATTTTCAGAGGAATGATATGCATCTTTAATTATTTTATCTTTTTTATACTTTATATTTTGTTTATTTTCTTGATTTTAACTATATTTTAATCTAACCAAAATATATTTCACATGAAAATATTAAAAGTATTATTAAACAAGATAAAGGAATAGTTAATCATGGATTTTTCTATCCAATAAATAACATATCTAAGTTAAATTTTTATTATCATTTAGATTTATTAGGATGTATAATTCACTAAAAAAAGTATATCCAATGTATATAAATTTTTAGGATAGAATTTAATTTCTTTTTGTTCAAATAAATAATTAAATGTTGTTATGTCTTCAACTGAAGAAAAAAATTATTGTTTTTATATTATATTATTCTCAATATTTATAGATAAGATAATAATTATTTGATTTTGGTTCTTTTTTTGATGTAATTGTGATTCTTTGTGATGGTTTCTCTAGTATTTATATTTCATATAACACTTTATAGAATTATACAACTAGGTATATATAATTAAAAAGTCTTTTATTCTATATCAAGTTCCAAAAGGAGATATTATTGTATAATATATTTATATAGTTGATAAATTGAAATATAATTTTGGTAAACCTTTGGATGAAATTAAGCTTGATGAAATTAAATTTAGACATATATTGATGTATTTATATATTATACAAGAGGAATATAGAGTATTTATTATTATTTATTATTCATTAAAAAATCTAATAGTTGTTTGTCTTTTTTTAGTTATTTAATATCAATTTAAAAAAGTATTTTTAAGACTAGATGATCTTTATTATTATTTTTTATAAATGGAAATTTGAAGGTATCAGGATGTTATCACCAATTTTATATATATTAATATTTTTCTTATTTAATTTTTTTTAATTATAAAAGGTTATATTTTTATGTATGTATAATTTTAGGGGGTGTTACCAAATTTGAGTTATTATACAGAGTTATCCAATTATAATTTTAATAATTATATGATTTATCTTTGTTTCATCAATATTATGGAAGTTTTTCTTGTTTTATTCATTTTAATAAGAAAATTTATATTTTTTAAAAAAATTGAGATATTTTTTATATGTTTTAAGATAATTTTTTTTAATGACCAAATTTTTAGATATTGTTGGGATTTTTTCAATTTCTCTACTCTCCTACCTTTTCAATTTTATAATTGTAAAACACATTGATTTTGAGTTAATTATTTTTAAATTTATATTTTAAGAATAATGTTTATTATAATAGATTTTCAATATATATTATTAGTGTCATATTATTTATTCATATTATTATATTATGTTATGACATATTTTATTAATAAAAATATATTTCATATCTACTTTATTTAAAAAAATATAAATTTACATCACACTACATATGAATATGAACTTATTGTGTTTGAAGTATTTGATATTTTGGAAAATTATAAATTCATATGATTGAGCCTCATCTTCATACAAACTATTTAACATTTATACATATTATTTAATCATATTATTCAAATATGTTAATAATATTATGTTTTCAAACATCTTACATCATTTTAAATTTCTTATGAAATGAATTATCTTATATTTTTTTGAAATATCTTATATAATTTAAAAGTCTTATGAGATTGAATAACATATGTAATTTGAAAACCATGTGAAAGTGAAAATCATATAAAATTGAAATTATTATGAATTTTTTAAAAGTATTATCTAACAAAAAAATTTATTAACAGAAAATTTAATTCAAATAAATTCAATTACTGTAATTTACACTAAGGAATTTTATAAGAAGTTACAATATGATTCTTATGGATTGATGGAGAAAAGGAACCTATGTTTTTTATTTTTTATATCATTTTCACAGATAATATTTGTTTATTTCAAAAAGTGAAAAATTCTTATGATTTAGAATTTACTCTTATGGTAACACTTATGAACATTTATTTTCTCTATTAAAAATCTGTTTTCTTAAATTTTGATAAATATTGATTGACTCCTTAGAAGTACAAATTAACTCCAATGGTTTTCAATGAAGCATATAATTTTTAATGGATCTTATAATTTTTAATAATAATTACAATTATAAATTAGACGTATGATTCTCTTTGAATATTAATATATACCTATATAATGACTCTTACTATTTTCATTTATGTGATTATCAAAATATATTATGCCTATAATTAGAATATATGAATGAATGTTTTTGGATGATAGAGTTTTCACACCAAGGAGTATTTTTTATTTTATAACATTAATTACATTATATTTTATTTTTATTCAATAAATTTCAAACATGTGTTCTGTTTTTTGGAAACTATTTTCATATTCCAATGGACATATCAAAGTTTGGAAACCATGACTGGTTGATCTTTTGATCATGAATCGAAAACATCATGGAACTAACCATTAGATATTTTCTATATTAATAATGACCAATGAAAATATATAAATAATTGTTGTTAAAAACTATATGAGTTGAAATATTATTATAGTAATCATGAGTTCAATAACATTGGGAGATTTATTTTTCTCAAATTCATTGGTTAATGTGATAAATAGTAAAATAATTTTATTCTATTTTTTTAATTATTGTGATTTTTTTCAAGATTTTTTTCTATATATTTTAAACTATAATGTGTTTATACCTTTTCATTACAAAATTTCTATTGGTTTTATTATACATCTATGTTAAAAGGTATGTTTCTCTTGGTTTCGAATCCAACTATACAAGTTAATATGTTTCTCATCCACTTATAAAATTAAGGGGTGAATTAGGTTGTCACTCCCAAAAAAAGATAAGTTTCTTAGGTTATACAACCACTAGAAAATGTATATTGTAATTGATTTTTTACTAACATATAAAATTTAGGTTTGAGTGATTACCTCTAATTTCAAGGAGTAGAGAAAAGTTTAAAATATATATATGAACTTTTTTATCTGAACTACTATAAAAAGCATTCTGTTATTTAATTTAATTTCCTTTACATGATCATTTTCTTTCTTTTTTATTTAACTCTAATTTAACTTTTTATAAATTTTTCAACTAATTGATTGACCCCCTATTAACCTTCCAAACTATCTTAAATTAGACCAATAGTTTTATAGGTTTCTGAATTACTTATAATAGCAATATAATTGTGAACTCCAATCACTAAGGATTAAGGATGTTGTAATAATGATAGTTTTGTGTTAGTAATACTAACCATTATTTCATTACCCTTTAAATCTAACACTATTCCAAAAAATTATCATAATATATTATATTAATTTTTATATAATGAACCAAGTGGATTGAGTGAATAATTTTTAGTGATTTATTTCATTATGAGTGAGTATAATTCTCTCTTGATTGAGGAGTATGTAATGTACTACCCATAATAGAGGTGGGTATATATTTGACTTAAGGATTCATAAATGATCTAGGAATTCACACATAAAATTTATTGAGATGAATGATCATTCATTTGATATATTGTGATTATTTTTAGAAAATCTGATTAATTTTAATGTAATAATAAAGAAAATCATTATAACTAATACATCGATTAACTTTTTTCATTATAAAATCATTTGTTTAGTTTTCATATGAAAGTTTTATTTTATACCTTTTGATTTGTCAAACCAAACACCTAATTATCCATGTTTTCCTATTCTTTTTTAAATAATTATAACTAAAAAAGAGATTAGTATATATTATTTTCCTCTATAAGAGACAAACTATTCTCAACCTAGTAGTCTAATTATATTTTGTATAAATATAATTGGTATAAAAAAACTTCAATAATGTTTTTCTCCAATAATTTTTTATGTTATTTATGGGGAGGAACAACATATGTTTTTTGTTATTCATGTTTTAAAAAAATTATAAAAAATAAAATAATAAAATATAATAAAATCGAATCTATATTTGAATCACCCCTATTTTTAGAGATATGGTGGCCCTTATTTCTAAAATAAACCGACAAGTTTAAAAATTTTGTCTATAGGGAGGAGGCCTTTAGATAACTCATTGATGATTTAAAATAAGATATTAAAACCCAATTCATTAAATCCTTATCCAAGTGACATAGTGAGATATCGATGTAAATTATATAATTTCAACCAAATGGGGGAGAGGAACCAATATAGACATAATAATTCTCTCATACTATTTATTATGAGATATAGGAGGTTGAGGTTAATCTTGGAAATTACACACAACCCAACCATTCTAAATAACTATCAGGGGAACTCTGTATATAATATGATATTAAAGAATAAATACATAACTTATAATTAAAAACTATAGACTCCCTTATGTTTATTATTTCTAAAATTCATTTTAAATCTCATTCTCTCTATTTGAAATCTTCAGACTCATATAATTTTATGTTTTCTTTGGTAGATGATAAATATGTGATAACAAAAAAGGTAGAGTAATTAAACTAAATGATATAGGAATTTTATGGGTGGAACACTAGAGCACCCGATAATAATTTAACCAAGATTTATATTATAATATAATAAATTTTTGAAGAGGAAACTGATGAGAAGAAATATCCTATAGAGAAACTTCTATCACTAGTGGCCACCACTCCTTAATTTGAAGAATAAGGTGAGAACCCACACATCTTTTACCAAACTCTATAAATCCATAGGAACTATAATTACATAAAGGGGGGTATGAAATACTCTAACATGTGGGTTCTCCGTAACCTGTGTAAAGTAAAGAGCATTGGAGTAAATAGAATTTGGTGGTTTATAAAGCATAAACCCTATACCTATTTTCATTTTGGATGACCTACTATAACTAACTAGAAATATATAGTCAAGACAGATCAAATATTAAGGGAAAATCCCAATATTATTTTCCATTTGTATTTTATTTTTTAAAAATAATTATGTTAATTAATTTATTATAGTGAAAAAATTTATAGTCTCTCATGGAGGGTAGAAATAGTTAATACATTTAAGAATTTTTAAATAAAATGCCTTTATAAATCAACGATATGGTATCACTAAAATTTTTCTTTTGTTTTTTATCATAATATTCTTATGACATGAAAAACAAAAATTTAATTGAAATAGTGGAAACACACAAGATATGTGTCAGTGGAATGTATCTTTAGAATACATTAGAAAATGATTAATATTTTAGATAATAAATGAGATAAATTAAATAACACTACTATTATTATCCTTATGTAATTTATGAAATATTATTTGATCCTTATTATCAAATTCATAAGGTTAATTAAGTGATATAATTCCTTAAATATTGATTTGTTCATGAAAAGAAGAATAGTCAAATTTTAATCTCATGTTTATGAAGACTTTATAATGTCATATTAAGAGCTAAAGACACTTTAATATCTTTTTGAAATTTTTTATAATTATCTTATTCTTTATAGAACTTGAAACATATCATATAATGTAGAATTTCATACAGTTTCTTATTTATATTATTCGGAGTTTATTAGCTGTTAAAATACTAAAGGGATTTTTATCACAAAATTCATCTTTAGACACTATTAATACCACCCAAATATTTTTCCCCATTTAGAAAATTAGAGACCATGAGTGACAATTTTTTTAGCCACATTAAAAACTAAATCTTGTCCCACAATTCACTATTTTTGAAATTCATGTTAATTGTAGAAGCCACGTGTAGGGGAGAATATTATTATTTCATGGAATCTTGGTAATAAAAACATTTCTAAGAATAATTTTATTGAGAAAACATTTCCTTGGGAAGTTTATTCATTATAAATTATGAAATACATTTTCCCTCTAGGTATCTAAGAGAACATTTTAATAATCCTTAAGAAAAAAATGTATTTGAGGAAGAATTATTCAATTTTGAAAATTCTATACTGTCTGAACCGTTATGAATGATTGGAGTTATTTTTTTGTGACCTATATATAAAATTATATGACATTTTTCTATTATCTCATCTTTCTTTTAGGTCATAAACCTCTAATTTTATACCAATATTTTATATATATTAAACTATCTACCTTACAATCTAGGACAACCGAAGAAAACGAAATCTGTATGTTTCGACTATTATCATCGCATATTAGTAGAAAAATAAGAGGTAAACAATTAAATTAAAATTATATATGTTTTAAATAATTAGTAAAACATTGAAAATATAATTATATTTTACTATATGTGATACATTTCATAGAGGGTTGGTGTAAAATACTCATAGGTAGAATAAGATATTGAAATTAATTTCATGATAAAAAAATAGAAAGTAGAATGGATTATTTATTATTCATTATATATTATCCAAAAAGATAATAATGTAAAAAAATATGGATTTTGAAAATTAAATTCATTAATATTTTGGATGTTACCTAGGATATAAACAAATAAATGTAGGGGAGTGAATAAATTTGAAATTTCTAGAATTTTATATTATAATTTAGCGAATTTGTACCCAAATTTATTACATCATATGGGTTGAAAACACTATTTAGTTATAGTTTTTATATTTTTAAGATTGATTTAAATATATATTAATTTTTTATTTAATACATAATTGATATTTTTTAATTAAATTCCACAAATTCACATCAATCGTGTTTTTTGATGACTTTGTAGTTGAAAAATTTTGAAATGTTCTAGGAAGGTATGGAATTTTAATTAGGGTATTGAGAAATTATTTATATACTCAATCAATATATCTTGTATAATAGTACATATTCCAATATATTATAGTATATTAAGAGGCCAGTGGAAGTTGCATCATCACTTAATGCTTTGTTAGCCACCCAAATTAGTGTCACACCATCCCTTGAAATGGCATCAACAAGATAATACTTCCTCATAATAAATCCTAATGATAGGAAATGATTCAATAGATACAACATAAACTTATAGGAATGTGTTACTTTCATACCCTGATAGGCAGAATCTAGTATGGTTTATCTTTTATCTTCATCATTTTGGTTTTTAGAGAGTGGGGGTACTTGGTGGGTCAAAAGTGTATTTTTCTCCATATTGTTACAAAGAATAAAGGACCACAGTTGTGTTGTATGTTGTGGTGTTCCTTTGGGACTCCTATATAAAATGGATAGTTCTAAAATTTCCAGTAGTTGTGCATGTCCTACATTGTCGAGTTCTAAGAGTATCCCTATCGACTATGGCTAGTGAGACCTCACCACGTCATGGTGGAATAAATGGGGAGTATAAAAAAACCTTCTTCTCTACACCAATCCGTAGTGGTTCCTAAGGTAGGTCTACTAGAAAAATCTACCATAGACACTATGGGTTCACTATAGTCTGGTGGGGGTAGTTTTATATTTTTTTAATGTAACGACCCAATCTTTTATTAATGAAAATTACACTTGATCAAATTAAATGTCTTATTATGTAAAATGGTTATATAAAACATATTCACTTCCTTGGTTTTATGTTTTTGGATTTTAAAAAACTATTAAGAAATTTTAATATTTCTAATATAGTCATTAAATAGTGATCACGTGATTAGTATAAATATAAGGCTTTAAAGAATCCAATTTAATCGCACAAACGAAGCGATGGCCTCATCCAGTAGAATTTCTCCATACGAAGCCCATTTTTCAAAGCTCAGAAAGGAGGTAGCGTCACTAGGCTTTGTTATTAACCAATCCTAAGACAAACTTCAACACATTAACCTTGATCGGAATCACCTACGGGAGAAGTGGAAATTAATAGATATTACCACTTGAGTGCTGTTATCTGAGCCACCCCAAGATTTTTTCACCATCACACATCTTACCCTTAGGTATTATGAATTTTTTATAAGGTATTATGTAAAAATAACCTAGCACTATGATTATGTGCTTTATTTTTTGTATAAATAATATACATTCATTTCATTATTGTTACTTGGTAAATTGTTTTTAAAGAACAAATAGTATTTTTAGATAATATTCAATTAAGAAATCTATTTTTATGAATTAATGGATTTTTTTATTTAATAATATTTTAATAAAATATTATTATTACTAAATTACTTTTTATTAAATATAAATGATCATATAATTTTTATGAATAAAATTTTAATTTTTATTAAGGTTTGAAAACTATTTTTGTCAAAACGCATGAATTTTCAATAAATGTGGGTTTTTATTTTAAAAGTGAAAATGTACATATTTATAAAATTATTTATATAAAATGAATATAATTTTTGGAATCAGGGTGTTGAAATTATCCAATGGTGAATTTTTTATAATTTTCTGAGACAATTAAATTTTAGGGTAAAAATTAAATATCGTTTAAATATATAATGTGTTTTATGACATCATAATGACCCATTAGTGATGTAATAAGATACTATAAAAGTTATTTTTGGCCAATATATGTTTTAACTTTACAATAATGTGACTTTATATTTTTTTGATTTATTTTAAAAAGCCTTAGTGGACCCTCCAAGACTTATAAAACATTTTAACATTTTAAAATGATTTCCTTGAGAGTGTGACTCACCTCCACATAAGAAAGCCTAATATTTTAATAAGTTAGTCCATTGTCCTTATAAAATGATTTTTTTACTCCCCTTTGGTAAAAAAACATGGGTAAAAACCGTGGTATTGTTTGTGTTTTTTATTAGTTTAATGTGTAGTGTCCAAAACATAAATAATAAAGAATTCCCTCTCTTTTCCTATATAAACTCACTCAATATCCCATTAATCTTCACTCAAACCATTTGTAGCTCAACCAACCCCTTCCCTCCTCTCTCTAGAATCCTCCCAATGTTCTCCAATCTCCCAATAATCCTCTCTTAAGCCTTTCTCAATCCTTTGAGAATACACTTCCATGTAAGGGATTTATTCCTTTCTCATTTTTTGTCCAAATTTTATTATGTTGTTATACCCTTTTATTTTAAATTAAAAATGTTGGGGTATGATTTCACACCTCCCCAATACTTCCCTAATTATTTTTTAATGATTTAAGACATATTTATCTCTCATTAATGCCTTCCATGTACACTCATTACCATGCTGAAATTCCTTAAAGAATTTCTCTCTTCTCATTTACATTTAATAAATTATTTTATATTATGTATCTAAATTCCATTAAATATGTTGTGATATTATATTCAATGACCCCCTTAATGTCCATTTCATTTATAAATTATTATATACTCCTTTATCTCTCATCAACCCATTTTATGATTTCTATTTGACGTCGTTATGCTGCCGAAGTTACACCAAAATTTCCATGCCAAAATCATTATGTAAGTGAATACCATAAACCTTTCTCTATCAAGGGTATTCACCTTTATACATATATACTTGTTTATTGAGGACATAAATTTATTTATTCCACATCTATTATTATTTTAATAAATTATTATGTTTAATGAAACCATGTTGTATGATCTATGTGGCACACTTATGCATGAAATGAAATGATTTAGAAGGGTGTTTCCTAATAGTGCTCCAATGCATTGGGTAAAGAATAGTGTCATGATAAATCATGTGAAATGAGTGTTAAATCATTATAATTCATGGGAAATTAGGGTTTAATCATTTTAATTCAAGTGTAATGATGGTTTACTCATGCTCCATGTGCAATGAGCATTGGCTCATGCTAATATCATGTTAAATGTTGTTACATTTCCATGTTATGATAATCATGATATATCATGCATTTATGTTCATGTTTCTGTTGTACTTCATTTATATTTCTATTTCTTAATATGTACTATATTCTTCATGTTATGCCTTTTTTACTCCCTTATTAATCTTTATAGCTCACCTTTTCTTATGTATATCCTCGGGTTATCTCATGCAATGCTAAGTACGAAGGAATGTTGTGGTCATGTAAAAGAAGTTTTCAATAAATATGTTGTATTTTATGTTTTAAGTGGTTATATAATGTTCCTAATTTCTCAAGAAACTATACCTATCAATCCTTATATTTTTCTTAAGTTTAATTTTATGTAATAAATCATGTTTAAGTGTGTAATAAAGAGCGTGGTTGTTATAGTTGGTATCAGAGGATTGGTTTAGTTATTTTCGGGATTAGGATGAGAAAACCCTAGTGAAAGCCTTAGGGATAAGAATAAGTATGATAAAAACATACCTAAATTTTGGTGAGTATAGAGTAAGTGTTTGATCAAGAAAATACATCTCTGTCTAGATACAAACAAGTAGAGGCGGCTCTTGAAAAGATGTATCTAGGGGTAAAACCTAAAAACACCACTTTGATCTAGACTCGAATGGGAACCGGTGAAACACAATGGGCCTTGTTTCACTCTTGGTTACAACACTCTTAGGAGATATGCTTTGGTAAATTCATAATCTTAGTATGAACCATTATTAAGGGAATAAAAAAATACCCCTAAGAATTTATGTTGGGAAGTATATCGTGGATAACATATATTAAAGCCTATAAATTCATAAGTTAAGGAAATAAATGTAATTTATAATTTATCCCTTTTTGTCTTTGGATTCCCCATTATGTGTTACCCATAAATTTCTTTTTATTCCATCCAATGGTCGTTAATAGTAGGACTCATACTAACAACTGATGTGAAGATCAATGTGATGACTATTTTAATGAGATTCCCAATCTTATGGGATCGGGAATCGCAAACTTTGTCATGATACTCTCTTAGTTAACTCATGTTTTGAATAGAAACATGGTTAAAGAGGAATGTACCACCCCCCCCCCCAATAAAGAACAAGCTGAAATTGAGAGTTTCATGAGACAAAGGCCTCCTACTTTTAATGGATCATCTGATCCCTCAATTGTCGAACAATGGATCAACTCCATTGAAAAGATCTTCTTCGTCCTTCAATGTTCTGAACAGGAGATGGTTTTTCTATCTGCTTATCGTATGGAGGGTAAATCTAATAAAGGGTGTAAATTGATCAAAAATAAGAAGCCTGAGGAAGAGATCAAGGCGTTATAATGGAAGTATTTTAGGAAAATGTTTTTGATAAATATTTTCCACACACCCTATGACTTAAGATGGAAAGGGACTTCCTTTCCATAAAGAAAAAAATACGAAGAATCCATCAGAGCATATGAGGAAAACATCACAAGGCTTGCATGATATTCCTTATGCTTTGTCATTACCCCTGAATGTAAGGTTGACCACTTCTTTGGTGGACTAAAACCTAGCCTACGGAAATCCTTAGTGATCCGTGACTTCAATAGCTATGAGGAAATTGTACGATTTTCCCTCAAAGTCAAAATAGAGATCGGTGAATCTTATGGGTATCATGGGGATAAGAATAGGAAAGTGTAATTTAATTCTAGAGGTCCGATGGATAAATCTAATAGTGCTAAGAAATTCTAGCACCCCACTTTCTAAAGGTTTGGAAAGAATCACCCCAGAAATTGCCTAAAGGGGATGAGGAAATGCTTTAGGTGTGGAAGAGAAGGCCACCTGGCCATTAACTTCCAACAATAAAAACCCTATACTACAACAGAGGATAGGAATGCTTCGTTTAACCCTCAATGCATTGTTGATTGCTTCAACTACAAAGAACCAGGGAACTTTTCAAACTAGTTCCCTAAGCCAAGGGTTTTTAGAGGCAACCAACAACCTATAAGGAAATAAGGGAGAGATATTTCCATTACTACTCTCTAAGTGAACCCCAACAATGTAGTGGTGATAGGTACGCTAGTTATTCATTCAATAATAGTGAACATAATTTTTGATTCTAGTTCTATGCATTATTTTATATCCCGAAAGTTTAGTAGAACAATCTCAATCCCACCAAAAATCATGGAAGTAGAGATGTCATTGAGAACAAAAAATGGGTAAATTATTGCATCCCATGAATATAACTCCTCTATTATCACAATTTGTGGATTGAACTTCCTAGTGAACCTCATCATACTTCCTCAGGTAGAATTTGATGCAATTCTTGGCATGGATTAGCTTTTTCTATAGAGAGACAACATAAATTGTTGTGAGAGGGAAACCACTCTCTATATAGTGAATCTACCCCTGATTCTGTACAAGTGAAAGGAGGAGGATGAATCTTTTTTAGCACCATCATATCAAGTGTGTATATTACTATCCTATTGTGATGGAATTCAATAAAGTGTTTCCCAATGAATTTTCTGGTCTTCCTCCTAGAAGAGATATTGAATTATCAATTTATCTTATACCTATGGAATTTCCAATATCCAAGACTCCTTATAGAATGGCTGTTTTGGAGCTTAAGGAGCAAAAGTAACAACTATAGAATAATATGGATAAAGGGTTTATACGCCCATGTGTTTCACCATAGGGTGCATCAGTCCTCTTCATCAAGAAGAAGGATAGGTCAATGCTCCTTTGCTTTGATTATCGTGAGCTCAACAAAATCACAATAAAGAATAAGTATCATCTACCATGAATTGATGACTTTTTCGATCAGCTATGTGGAGCACAATACTTCTCCAAGGTGGATCTACGGTCAGGATATTACCAAGTAAGGGTGAATAAGTAGGATATCCCCAAGACTGCTTTTCGTACAAGTTACAGGCACTATGAATTCAACGTAATGCATTTCAGACTCACTAATACTCCAGAAATATTCATGGAATTAATGAATAGAGTCCTTAGAGATTACCCTGAAAATTTTTTGGTAGTCTTTATATATGATATTCTAATATACTCCAAAATCAAGGAGGAGTATGAGGAGCATATAACCATTATACTAGAGACCTTTCGAAAGGAGAAGATATATAAAAAGTACAACAAATGTGAGTTCTGGTTGAAGAAAGTCTCATTCATGGGTCATATCATCACAAGAAATGGTATATTTATAGATCCCTCTATGACAAATAAAATTGATGGATGGTCAAGGCCAACATCTATGATGGATATCCGTAGCTTCCTCGGTTTAGCTATATTTTATCACCGATTTGTGAGAAATTTCTCATGGTTGTCAAACCCTCTAACTAAGCTAACTCGGAAAGGAGTCAAGTTTTCTTAGATTTATGAATGCAAAGAGAGATTCAAGAAGTTGAAAAGGAGGCTTATTACTGTTCTTTTCCTCACACTTCCCACAAGTGGAGAACTTTTTGTGGTATTCATTGATGATTCAAAGAAGGTAATGGGTTGTGTGTTGATGAAAAATGACAAAGTTATTTCCTATGCTTCAAGACAATTGAAAGTTCATGAGAAAAACTATCCAACACATGATCTGGAGTTGGCTGCAGTAATCTTCATTTTGAAAATTTTAAGGCATTACCTCTTTGGGGAGAAGTGTGAAATATATACAGATCACAAAAGTCTCAAGTATATATTCACATATAAAGAGCTGAATATGTGCCAACAAAGATGGTTGAAGCTGATCAAAGACAATGACTACTCAATTCACTACCATCCAGGGAAAGCGAACAAGGCGGTTGATGCTTTAAGTAGAAAGGATCTAGAAACTGTTTCATTAATGAGAATTTAAAGGATCCAATCTTATTAGATTTGATAAATATAGATATGGGAATTATAAATAAGGGAACATCATCAATCCTTTCACAAATTATTACTCAACTATATCTTTTGGAAAGGTTAAAGGATGCTCAAAAGGATGATATGGGAATTAAGAAGAATGTAGAAACTATCTGAAAAGGTAAATCCTTAGAGTTCAATGTTAATGAAGAAGGAATTATGATATTTGGGACATGACTATGTGTTCCATCAAATTTGGAGTTAAATAATGAACTTTTGGATGCTGCACATAGTTCGAATTTCTCCATTCACCCAGGAAACAGAAACATGTATCAAGATCTCTAAGAGCATTATTGGTGGGATAACATGAATAAGGAGATCCCTGAGTATACATCAATGTTCCTAGTATGTTATAAAGTTAAGGCTAAGAGGAATAATTTTAAGGTGATGATGCAACCATTACTCATACCAACATGGAAATCGGAGAACATCACCATGGAATTTGTCACTAGACTTCCAAAGACATCCAAAGGAAACAATGCTATCTGGGTTTTTGTGGATTGTCTTAAAAAGACTGCACACTTCATTTACATTCAAGAGGATTTATCATTGGATAAAATGGAATAGATATACATCAGAGAAGTGGTAAGCCTGCATGGAGTACCACTATTGATTGTATCTGATCGAGATCTAAGATTCACCTCTATGTTCTGGAAGAGTCTCCAACATGCTCTGAATACTGAGTTGAACTTAAGTACATCTTATCATCCTCAAAATGATGGTTAATCTGAGTGGAATATCCAAAAACTTGAGGACATGTTGAGAGCATTCTCAATGGAATTCAAAGGATAATGGGATCAATATATTCCTCTGGTTGAGTTCTCTTATAATAATAGTTTCCACTGAAGTATCCAAATGGATCCTTATGAAGCCCTTTATGGGAATAGGTGCATAACACCAGCATGTTGGGATGAAGTTAGGGAGATAAAACTCCTAGGTCCAAAAATAGTCGAAAATGGTGGAGAAGGTTAAGACCATCCAGCAGCACATTAAAGCTGTTCAGAGTCAAAAAAAAAGATATGTTGATAATCGTCGATAGGACCTAGAGTTTGATATTGGAGACATGGTATTCCTCTACATATCACTATGTAAGAGAGTTATGAGATTTGGGAAGAATGTAAAGCTTAGTCCAAGGTACATCATCTCTTTTGAGATCCTTGATCGCATTGGAGCAGTGGCCTATCGACTAGAACTCCCACCAAACTAATCTCAAGTACATGATGTTTTCCATGTATCACTCTTGAGGAAGTACATACCTAACCCATCTCATGTACTCAATCTATAGGCAGTTACATTGGATAATTATCACTCCTATGAAGAGAATTCGGTGAAGATCTTAAATAGTAGGGAAACGGTTCTACAAAATAATACAATGCTCCTCATCATGGTCTTTTGGAGAAACCATAAGTTTGAAGAAGGAATGTGGGAATCAGAGGAAGTGATGAAGTAGAGTTTCCCTCATCTATTTTAGTGTGGGAAAAGGAAATTTTGAGAGAGAAATTTCTTAATGGGGGAAGATTGTAACGACCCAAACTTTTATTAATCAAAATTACTCTTAATCTCATTAAATGTATTATTATGTAAAATGGTTATAAAAAACATATGAACTTTTTTGGTTTTTTGTTTTTGGATTTTAAAATATCATTAATAAATGTTACCATTGCTAATATAGTTTTTGAATAGTGATCACATCATTAGTATAAATATAAGGCTTTAACAAATCCAATTTACTTAGAAAAATGAAGTGATGGCCTCATCCAGTAGAATTGATCTATATGAAGCCCATTTGTTGAAGCTTGGAAAGGAGGTAGAATGACTAGGATTCTCTCTTGCCCAAACCAAATCCAATCTTCAACACGTTAATCTTGAACAGAATTGTCTACGGGAGAAGTGTAAGTTAATAGAGACTGCCACTTGAGCGATGTTAACTGAGCTGCCCCAAGAGTCTATCACCATCTCACACCTTATCCTTAGGTATTATGCGGGTGTTATAAGGGGTTATGTAACAATACCCTAGAACTATGATTATGTACTCTATTTTTTGTGTAAATAATATACATTCATTTCATTATTGTTATTTTGTAAATGATTTCTAAAGCACAAATAGTATTTTTAGTCAATATTCAATTAAAAAAACTATTTTGATGAATTAATGGATTTTTTAATTAAATAGTTTTTTAATAAAATATTATTATTACTAAATTGCATTTTATTAAATATAAATTATCGTATACTTTTTATGAATACAATTTTAATTTTTATTAAGGTTTGAAAACTGTTTTTGTCAAAACCCATGAATTTTCAATAAATGACGGTTTTTATATTAAAAGTGAAAATTTACATATTTAGAAAATTATTTAGATAAAATTAATATTATTTTAGAAATTAGGATATCTAAATTATCAAATGGCGGATTTTTCATTATTTTCTAATAGTCGGATTTTTGGGTAAAAAATAAATACCGTTTAAATATATATTGTGTTTTATGACATAATAATGACCCAATAGTGATGTAATAAAATACTATAAAAGATATTTTTTTCCATTATATGTTTTACGTTTAAAATAATGTGATTTTATATTTGTTTTATTTATTTTACAAAGTCGTAGTGGACCCTCCAAGACTTATAAAACATTTTAACATTTTAAAATGATTTCCATGAGAGTGTGACTCACCTCCACATAAGAAAGCCTAATATTTTAATAATTTTGGTCATTATCCTTATAAAATAATTTTTTCCACTACCTTTTGGAAAAAACCATAGTATGGTTTGTGTTTTTGATTAGTTTAATGTGTAGTGTCCAAAACCTAAATAATAAATAATTCTCTCTCTTTTCTTATATAAACCCACTCAATCTTTTATTCCTATTCACTCAAATCATTTGGAGCTTGACCAACCCATGACCTCCTCTCTCTATAATCCTCCCAAGCCGCCCCAAGCTCCCATTAAGTCTCTCTCAAGCCTCTCCAAATCCTTTGGGATTACACTTCCAAGTAAGGGATTTCTTCCTTTCTCATTTTTTTCAAATTTCATTATGTTGTTATACTCTTTTATTTTAAATTAAAAATGTTGGGGTATAATTTAGAACCTCCCAAATACTTCCCTTATTATGTTTGAATGATTAGAGACCTATTTATCTCTCATTAATGTCTCCAATGTACTCATGTTACCATACCAAAATTCCATAAGGAATTTATCTCTTCTCATTTACATTCAAGAAATTATTTTATATTAGGAATCTAAATTCCATTACATATGTGGGGATATTATATTAAATGACCCCCTTACTATCCATTTCATGTATAAATGATAAGATACCTCTTTATCTCTAATCAACCCATTTTACGATGTCTATTTGATGTCGTTATGCTGCCGAAGTTACACCAAAATTTCCGTGCCAAAATCATCATGTAAGTGAATACCATACCCATTTCTCTATCAAGGGTATTCATCATTATTCAAATGTAATTGTTGATTGATGACTTAAATATATATATTCTACATCTATTATTCATGTAATAAATTATTATGTTTAATGAATCCATGTTTTATGATCTATGTGGCACACTTATGCATGAAATGAAATGATTTAGATGGGTGCACCCTGATAGCACTTCAATGCATTGGATAAAGAATAGTCTCATGATAGGTCATGTGCAATGAGTTTTGACTCATTATAATTCATATATAATGATTTTTTACTCATTCTAATTCAAGTTCAATGATATTTTACTCATGCTTCATGTGTAATGAGCCTTGGCTCATGCTAATATCATGTTAAATGGTATTGCCACATTTCCATGTTATGATAATCATGCTATATCATGCCTTTATGTTCAGGTTTCTCTTGTGCTCCATTGGTATTCTTAATGACTAACATGTACTGTATTATTCATGTTATGCCTTTTTTACTCCCTTACTAGGCTTTATATCTCACCCTTTTCTTATGTATGTCCTTAGGTTATCCCATGCAATGCTAAGTACGAAGGAATGTTGTGGTCATGTAAAAGAATTTTTCAATAAAGATGGTGTATTTTATGTTTTAATTTTTTATGTAATGTTTCTAATTTCCCAAGACACATGACCTATCAATCCTAAAAGTTGTCTTAAGTGAAATTTTATGCAATAAATCATGTTTAAGTGTGTAATAAAGAGGAGTGTTGTTATATTAAACATTTGAATAGTGCCTGATCTTTTAATGGCAGTTAAGTAATCTGTGTAAAAAAACTTTATAATGGGTTTTAATGCATCTTTTGACTCATTTTACTTCTATTAAACTAATTTTTCTCTCCTATTTAGCTTATATTCCATATCCAACATGTTCTGGGAAGGGGTTCTGGCCATTTCTCTTTAGTACAATAGCAGATTTGGGTGTTTTCCTCCTCTTGGGAATACTCCTTATATATATAGTTTTGTGTGGATTAGATCTATACATTTCCAATCAATGGTTTTGAAGGAAGAAAGGTATTAATTTATCTTGAGGTTGGTGTCCTTATCCTATGGTCTATCCCTTGGGATTCCATGTATTCTTATGACTTCTATTAGTTTTTTTATAAAATTGGTGATTTGAGATTTATAATAGGTGAATTGGATCTTTGATGGGTATGGAAATGATTTATAAAAAAAGGTTTTTTCAAAATATATTATGATACCCATGATGTGTTTTTCAAAATTTCCCAATGATGGTTTTTAATTGGAATTTTTCTTTTCAATCATGAGAGTGGTGTGGCATCACTATAAAAAAATATGAATAATTTGACAAGAAAATTAAATATATTTTCCTTCAAAATGATTATGAAATATAAAGTTGGTTTCTTGAATGGAATGATATTATAATATAACATCAGGAATACATTGGGGTATAGAGAAGAAGTAAACATATGTGAGGCCTAGTGGAGTAAGATAGCACTAAGGTACATGTTAATGATTTAATGGTGTTAGTGGGAATCCTTATCTAGGTATTTTTAGTTCATAGAGATAAATTTTACATAGGATAGAAAGTGTTTCATTATTATGTATGTTATTTACATCTAATTTCCTAGATTTTCATTTGGTTATTTGATGAAACATTACCCTCATGTTTACATGATATTATTATTTCCCACTTAATAGGGATATTGAAAATTGAAACATGTTTTATACATATTATTATAAATTGGGGATAAATGTTATGTTATATTGATTTATTTATCTTAATACGATATATTTTGGGAAATAGAATCAATGAATGATTTTAAATTTGAAAATAATTTTCAATGGAAATGTTTTTAAAATCTATTTTATATAATAACCTAAAAATGAATATCATTTTATTTTCTATATATTCTTAATGGTGTCTTACTATCCTTTATTTCATACTGCCTACTTCTACTATTCGTAATTTTTAGTCATGGTTCTATAGGATATAGGTAAATGGAATAGAATCATGTTGATGATGACTCTCTAAGATCATGTTGCCTTTTTTGGGTTGGGATAGTGGTGATATATGGTCATATGTAGGTAAAACCATGTGTTTATTTAGGTTCCATGTTTATTTTAATCTAGGGTGTTTTCCTTTACCTCATTATCCACCTTTTGGATTTTGGATGTTACCTTTATGGTTTGGTTGTTTTGATATAAGATGTACTCTTAAACATATATTATGATACTCTTGTTGTTTATAACTTATCATGTGTTTATTGGGGGTGAAATCATTCCCATATTTCATTATATTATACCTTAGTGATTTTCTCCATCTTGTGGAAATCATGAATGTACTTTAGGCCTTATGGTGGGATAATTCAAGTATTTTTTTAACCAGTTTGGTTTGTTAAAAAAAATTATCAACGGGTCAGGTTATCATAAAAGAATATTCTTATTTCTGTGTATTACCCTCTTATGTATGAGGTTTGTTGATAGACAATAGTTAGGACTATAAAAACATAGTAAGTAGTATGGGAGTGATCCTAGATATCTCACATTCATGATAAACCTCTATTTACCATGGGATGTCTGGTATTACCATGAATCCTTGGTTATAAGTTTTTCCTTTGGGAATCAGTTCTCTAAAATTTAGATTATAATAATTAAATTTAATATTTATATTAATGGTTTTAATTCTATTTGTTTTGATAATATTGATCTTTAAAGAGTATCATCTTCAAATTCATAAGAGGAAGCTATGGAGCGAGTCTTGTAGTAAAATCCTCTAGCTAACTCAGTATTTATAAAGAATATATTTCTATTAATCCATTCTATTGGCCATGTAGCTAGTGTTGAACAAGAATAGAATTTGGTACATGCTACATAATTCACTAAGAATTATCCACCAATATTTCTTGGTTATAATGGACTATAAGAATCACAATAATGGATCAAGTCGGTTAAGATGATTCTATACTTAATAATGGATTCTAAAGACATCGAGTATTTTTTTTATCCCTATATATGCTTTAGGTGGTGGTAATGAAGTGGTGGGAATCTATTCTTTAAAAAAATTTACACAAATACCTCTCCTTGAAAACTTTATAGAAGGTTTTCAATCAACTGATTTATCTTGATATGTTGTGGGTGTAATATAATAAATAATTTTTTACATTAGAGAAAGGGTAACGTTTTTTCATGGATAATGAAACTCAGTTTGTTAGGTCGGTACACCAATATCCATATATTATTTCCAATAACTATCCTAATTTGTGGAGGCTTAAGATGAGTTTGAGGGTTGATATTATTTCTTAAATGATTATTATATGCCTATCCACCATTTCATAGGTTTTAGATAAGGTTTCTATGGATAAGGTTTATATATATCAGAAGAAAACACTCTTTAGAGGTATAGTTATAGCTAGATATAGCTAATGTTTGTCATTTGGCTAGAAGAGGATACAATTTCACCAATATAAAGGTAGTATCAGTAGTTCATAATAGATTTTTGGGAAGGAATAGGCGGTCTATTACTAATATGGGAGAAATGGAAAAAGAATAATGATTATAAGAATACACCCATGTTTTTTCATGGTTGTGGGAAATCAAGTCATATTTTGTGTTTCTATGACATAGAATACCTGAAAAGTAGAGATGGATCCACATTCACCATGGGATCTCAATTTATATATAACTCATAAAATGGGGTGTTATCATAACCTCATGCCAATATTTATTTGTAGGTTATGAACAAAGGGAAACATAAATATGGACATCCGTATGTAGTGTAGTGGGAACCAAAGGAGCTAGAGGCATGAAGAGCTACTGTAATAGGTATAGTGTTTATTGAATCCTCTATGGTTATAAAAAAATTCACTCTGGTGAAACTCATTCTATTATATTTTCATTGATTATCCATGTATTTTTATTTCAATTAGGACTTATAACATTCATGATGACTCTTTTCATACCATTGGGAAAGAAGTCGTAGTAGGGTTTTAGATATCCCAATTGTAGGGTGATGAACACCAAAAATGAAACCATATGTGATTTTATAGTTCGTGATCTTGAATTCATTGATATTATAATTTGAATGAATTTTATTATTTGATATAAATCCTAGATTGAATGCAATCATCATCAGATACAGTTTCTTTCTTACCATGTTGTCACTTATGTATTTTAGGCTGAGTGGGACCCTAGATCCAGGAGACTGGGTCTTTTGTTCATAGTGTTGAGACAATATAATTCCATTTATTGGAGATGTTTCATGATGATTTTGATACATGTATTAGGGTTCCTCTTATTGTGGATGTAGGTGAGTATCCTAATGTTTTTCTAGATGATTTCTCTAGGTTACCACCTCAGAGGGAATTTGATTTTTCTACTGACTTTCTTCCAAGGATGAGGCCCATTTCATTACCATCATACTGCATGGAATTGAATTAATTGAAAAAATTAAAGGTTAATTTTTTATGATATTGAATTAATTGATCTAATTTTTGGGTACCATCAACTGAGTGTCTGAGAGAATGATATTCCTATTAATTTGTTCAGGAGAAGGTTTGTTCATTAAAAGTATTTGGTCATGTAATTTTTCCTTACTAATTCTCATGAAATTTTTATTTAATTTATTAAAATAATATTCCATCATTTCATGGAATCCAAAAACTTTTAAATAATATATACTTTTTAATTCTATTTAGGGATGGATCATGTTGATCATTTGAATATTGTCCTTGTGATTTTGTAATAACATCATATGTATGGGAAGATATCCAAATATATGTTATGGACTCACAAGGTGAAATTTATAATCAATGGTGTTTTTGATAAATATGTCTATATGGATACTTTAAATATTTTGATGATGTTGTCATGGGAGAAACCCAAGAATGTATTTTTAATCCCTAGTTTCTTGGGTTTATTTGATTATTATAGTTCCTTTGTTCGAGATATATTCTAGCTTGAATCTCCTATAGAAGAGTCAACCTGTATGGTTTTATGTTTTTTGGTAGTAATAAATTTAAAATATCTTTTTAAGATTTGAAAATATATTGACTTCAGCTCCAGTATTAATTCTTCATGAGTTGGGTTTGGGATTTGGGGTTTACTATGATGCCTCGGGTATGGGTTTGGGTTGTGTTTTGATGTAGGAAAGACATGTGGTTTCTTATAGTTCTCTTTAATTACACCATTATGTGAAAAACTAACACATTAATGAGCTTGAGTTGGTGGTAGTGATGCAAAATTGTAGGATATGGAACCATTATCTCTTCAGTGGCGGTTTATAGTGTATTCAGAAAATAAGAGTATGATGTATATCTTCACTCATAGGGATATAAACATCAGATAAACATGCTTGGTGGAGTACCTTTAGGACTTTAAATATGATATTTCATACACCCAAAAAAATTAAATGTGGTTATATATGACTTGAGTTGGGAATTACTAACTCATGAAGCAAAGGAATCATTGGAAAAGTGGTGCTTGATTGTATTGTTTGCTGAGATGTACTTGTTTGGAGGTATAAATGACATATAGGTATTCCTATATTGTTCATTGAATGGATAATTTATGAATGATAATATTTGACTTGGTTAGGTTGATGATGTGTATTTTTAGTGACTTATTAGTATTCCTTACACTAGGGTGACATCAAATGAGTGGTATCAGTCTCCTAATGGAGTGTTTCACTTTTAAAGTATGATGGTTGTTCTAGTATACTATAGATTGGAATTCCAGGGTAAATGATGCTAATATGATTGGTCCATGAACCCTATATCTACCAATATGTATCATTACCAGAAATGTCACTACTATTGTACAAGAATGATATTTTCCCTTGTGAATTTTATGTATTTATGCCTTATGTGTTAGATAATTAAGGCAGAACATTATAGGTTGTCTAGTTTTCGAAAACCCTTACCCATTAATGTCTGGAAATGGGATGAGATAGCCATAGTATTCATGATTGGGATACCTCATACTCGTTATGGTAAGTATGTGATATATTTGATTATTTATTGAGTCACGAAATTAGTTTATTTCATACTTTTTATGAATTGGAAAAGAATAGATGGTATGGGGAACTTGTGTGATAAAAAACATTGACTCTATACTATGCCAATATCTATCATTTTTTATAGAGATCCTTGATTGAAATCCCATTTTTTGGAGTTGATTATACATATTTATGGGTTCCTAGTTCAATTTAATATTGATATATCAGCTCTATATGGATGGTCTATATGATCTAGACATCGATATTCATAAATACATGATTTGGTCATGCTCACATGAAATTAGGGGATCTTGGGAGAACATTTCCCTTTAATAGAGTTTTATTATAATAATAGTCATTATTCCTCAGTCATAATGGATCCTTTTGAGGTGTTGTATTGGAGGCCTTACATATCACCTCTTGTTTGGACTAATCATCATTAAATAAATGATAGATATTTTTAATTTACTCTAAAAATGTTAGATAACACTCATAGTTTCCATAAATCTTATATTGATCGATGACTTCATCCATTGGAATTGGATAGAGGTGGTTGGGTTTTCCTTAGAGTTTTATTTTATTTAGGAAATATAATTTTGGGGAGGTAGGGTAGTTATCACCTTATTATATAATATTATTTCAGATTATGTAGTGACTCAGGACTGTCTCTTATAAATTATATTTACATTCTCATTTCACTTTTATCTAAGAATTGTTAAAAAAAATCAAAAATGAATTAGTATCAACTAGATTCTTTAGACATGATTGATTGGGAGGATATTGAAATTAAAAAAAACCATGATTTGATGTCATTTATAATAGTGGACTAAGATGATAATAGTGATTCATGGAAATATAATCACATTAATTTGGGTGAGATTCTAGTGTGGTAGGGATATCTCTGAGACATGGGTGTGTGAGGCCTTAATGATGTAACAATTGACATATTTGTTTTTTGGATTATGATAATGATCTATTATGGGGACAAAAATCATTTATGGTTCGGATAATTGTCAAAAACTGGCATGTGGAATTAGATTTGGTGCCTTTTTTCTTTGTATTTTTATTTTCGGGAGAGTTGGAGGTGTGTAGTGGCATAAAAATGGTTTTTAAAACATCTTAGTGAAAAAAACTATTTGTACCACATTCATGGTATAGGTCAAGGTGTGTATTTAGGCCTCCTTCACAAAATAGGCAGAACCAAAATAGGAAGAATATGGGCATGGCCTAGGGTAGAACATGTTTTGATTCTACCTACTGACCATGATCATAGGGCCATCCTCACGCCATAGTGGAGGCTTCAGTGAGGCCCAAAAGGCATTTTTCTCAACACCACTCCATGGTAAATCCTTATAGTTGGTTTCCTCAGTAAATCCACCATGTTCTCGTTAGATACAAGATGATGTGGTGGTGGTAGTTTCAAATTTTTTTAAATGAATAAATGGAACCAAATCTACCATAGGTAGTTACTCCAGCTGCATGTGACCTTAATGAAAATTATTAATGAATCTTTTGAATAATTTTCATTCTATTAAACTAATTTTTCACTCCCCATTGGATTGGATTCCAAATATTTCAGGTTGAATAATTTGGTTTTGGTCATTCAAATTCTATCCAAAAATATCATTGGTTATTTCCCTTCTTCATGGTTGTTATCCTTATAGATCTTAGCTTATGAGGACCAAATCTATTCATTTTCCATCACCAGTTTTGAATGAAATTTGGTTGTCATTTATCTTAAGGTTGGTGTTTATATCCTATGGTATATCCCTCGATATTCCATGTGTTCTTATGATTTCCATAGGTTTTTATTTATTAAATTGGTTGTTTGAGATCCCTAAGATGTGAATTTGATATTTGGGGGATATGAAGAGGATTTATAAAAATGGTATTTTATTGAAAACAATTTTGATACACATGATATATTTTATACAATTCATCAAATATTTTTTTTTTGAAAATGATAATGGATTTTCAAGCATGAGAGTGGTGTGAAAACTCTATAAAACATTCTTTAGGAAAATAGGGACCTTATAATGAAATGGATTTTCCCCAGCATGTGTTTAGGACATATGAATTTGGTTTTTTTAGTGGAATTATATTATAATAGTACATTAAGAAGATATCGAGGTCTGGAAAAAATTGAACATATGCAAGACTTAGTTGAGTAAGCTATCACTAGGGTATGTTCCCATAATTCAAAGGATCTAGTGGGTGGACTTTATCAGGGATCTAATTTTCATGGAGTTACAGATCACTTATGTTGGCTAGTTTTCTTGAATTTCAGATTTTTTGACACCATTGATTCTTTGATTTCCCATTTGTGCTTTGAGGTTATATTATGTCCATGTTTAAAAAATATTATTATTTTACATCTGATATGGATATTAATGCTTGAAACCCATTTTTTACCATTTTTTATCCCTCATGATAAATTTTATGTCCTATTTATTTTTTTATTTGAATATGGAATGTTTTTTACAAGAAAACAAAAGGTTGATTTTATATAGTAAAATTATTTATTCTAGAAAGTTTTTAGAAATTTATTTTATATAGTAACTTACAAATGCATATAGATAGAAATTGTATAGGTTCTTAGTGTTTCCCTACAAAAAATAGTGCTCAATCCATAATTTTCCCTTTATGAGTTTGTATAATTTGTTCTGTAGGATACAATTAAAGTGAAGAACATCATGTAGTGAATGACTCTCCTAACTCGTTTTTCCTTCCCATGGGTTTGGATAATAGTGATACTTGTTAACATGGATATATCCCCAAGGGTTTATTTCGGTTATATATGATTTTACTTCAGTTTTTTTAGACCTTTTTATCCACTTATTATATGTTAACTTTACGTTTTGGTTGTTTTGAAAAATGAGGCATTCTTGGATATCTGATGTGATACTCTTATTGCTTCTATCTTATCATTGGTTTTTTAGAGTGAAATCCTTGCTTCATCTCATTATATGATAAATTGGTGCTTGTTTCCAACCTGTAGCAATCAGTAACATGCTTCAGGAGATGTGAAGTGCATATTCAGCTGACATTATGGGTAGACATAGGAAGTCCAATTTGAGTACCATTATGGGAAGACCCAAGTTAGTATGTTACTGTTACTCCCAAATAGATTCTCGAGTTCCAATTCACATTGCATCACTAGTCAAATGGAGTCAAAATTCCAAATTAAAATTACATTTTTATCATAAACTAATGATTATTAGTATACTCTATTTAGGCGTAGGGAAACTATAATACCAATAGATTATAGGATCTATATCGATATAGTCTCATGACCCAAAATTGGGGTGCCTTTTACAATTGTGAATAATGTGTTGGAAATTTATCCCCATTCATTCACCAATTTAGTCTCAATCTCAAGATTGGGAGGGCATTATCAACCCAATATATCCCCATAAAATAAACACATTTTTTAATGAATGAAAACACTACCATTCTATTGTATAATCAAAATGTATACATGTTGTATCTGAATAGAAGATAATGAGAAAACCCACCATTCTCATTGATGAAAATTATTCTTTACATAGAATAAACACACACACACACACACATATATATATATATATATATTGGTATTATCAAAGATTCCCTATAACAATTTCATTTCTGAATTAGGTAATCCCCTTATAAGAATTCAACATGGGAACTGATCCAAAAGAGGGACGAAGGAGATCATTGGGAACTATGTTTTACTTTCTCAAATCTTATAGAATAATTAATGTGGTTATTATTATATTGATATAAGGTGGATTATAGTATAATAGGGGATTTTTATCCAAGGTTTAGATAGGATCCATGTTGGAGTTAATTTACTATACTTTTTTTATTTATTCATAATTATTTAATGTTCATGATTCTTTTCACTATATGTGTTAACTCAACCTCTATGATCATGAAAATATAACAAAAGGGTTTCTCCAAGATAGGTGTATTTGGATTCTAGAGTCCTTATTATTTAAATCTCATTTTCAATTAAAATATTTGAGGATTTAGAATGTAATCGGACTGAGATGTTGGTGAGAGTTCATATCACCTTGGTTACGCTATATTTTTATTCTCACATTGTAGTATAAATTTCCCTCTATCTATTTAGTATATTGGTACATAATAGGACTAGTGGATTTATTATGAACGGTGATAAATTTTATACCATGATAATTAGTTGGATGCTCTCTTGATTGAGGTGTATTTTTTTTACATCCCATTAATGAGGTGGACCAAAAAATAAACATGAGGATTCTTGGGTGATTAAGGAATTCATACATCAAATGTACAGTGAGGGATATTAATGAATATGATAGTCTGTTGTCATTGAGTAAGGATGAAATTAATTATAGATTCATATTGAAGGAACTAATTATAACTAATCCAATGTGTAATTTCTTTCATACTAACATTTGTGTTTTTAACATATTCATGTTTTCTTTTCTACCATTTATTTCACTAACTAAACCCCCAATTTTATTATGTTTCTATTATTAATTAAATAAAAATAATTAACAATTTGATTAGTAGATATTAGCATTCCTCTCTCAAAGGAAACTTGTTATCCAACCACTATGATACATCCATCATAAATTAAATTGAATTGAAATCAGAACCATTTGATAGGGTTTTTTCTTAACATCCTCCATCTTTGTCTACCATTACAACCATATTTCCTCTCTATAAAAACCTTATTGTAAAATAGGTTACCTCAATCCCTACCTTTATAAGGATATTACAATTAAATAAGAACCGAATTAGAAAACTAACAAGCTTTATTTCCTTTTTTACTTACACATATATTATTCTTATTATACCAATATTCACTCCAATATGTTCTAAATACCCATGTAACTTCTCAAACATCCCAATAATTCAAAATTATTGATAATTAGTAATGAACATTTTTTTAACAAGCTTCATTCTAAGTACTTAATTGTATCACAAAAACACATTTCTAGGAATATTGATTAATATGAATCATGAATTTAAATGTGTTGAAATAAAAATCCATAAAATACTATAATATTCCAAAAAATTATCTAAAATAACTCTAAACATATAAAACTTCATTAAAATTTACTACAACATTGTCATTTTTATTTATAGTATCCATTATCATGATTTATATTCTTCAACCATATTAGATATTCAATGAAATACAAAAGGGTCATGTCACGTCTTCTAATATCATCATCATGCATATAAATTTTATTTATTTTTAATTAATTAGTATTTGATGATATAATAAACATCATGATATAATAAATACCATTAAAGTGTAATTCTATTAAATTTTATATCCCTCAATAAATCTGAACTTAATTGAAATAAAAATGTTAAAATTTATAGGGTTATAGAATCTATAAATATATGTTTGAAATAAATTATATTATAACCAAAATTATTTTATTTATAGATTTCATATCATTCAATGATTTTTTGAACAATATACCATACTGAATTGACCACAACTCATTTTTATATAAATATATCAACAAAAATTCATGGCATTCTATTATGGAGTGAATATCATGACATAATCTATAGAGCTTTATACTAAATTTAAACATAACCATTAGAAGTTAAAATAAAATTATTATCTTTATTCAAATTGAAATTCATCAATACCAAATAAATATATATTTACATATATAATTAAGACATTATTCATCAACCTTATTTTTTTGTGTCATAGAAAAAATCATATTGTAAGAACTTGTTCATTACAACATTATTTTTACCCTAAAACTGAAATCAATTAAACTTCTTCCAAAATTAATAAAAATATAAAAAATGATATCACAATGATATTTTTATTATTTTTAAATTACTTATATCCATCATTTTACAATGAATATAATGAAAAAATACTCAGATTCTTTTCTGAAATACGTCACCCTTTGGGCATACTGAAAATTTTACTCTTTGAAAACATATTATTCGACCATATAAAATACTATTGGTAGAAATTTATTATATAATTAATATATTATTCATGGTGGATACAATGAATAATCATTCATTAACTTGATAACTACATGATTCATCCTCATGGTAAGAATTAATATTTAACTGAAAATGTTATCTTTAAAAACACCTCACTAACCTCTTTCTCTCAACCACTTCATTTCACATTTACCTCAATAGTTTCTACTCCACATTTTAATTATTCTCCCATAGGTAAAAAATTTAATTCATGTCCCATATGTTAACTCCTATTGAATATTTTATCTTCCCCTTTTAAGAAACAATTTGATATTAAACACTTATATATATCTCCCCTTTTAAATTCATGAGAAAAAAATATGTATATTTATTCTTCCTAAATATTGAGTGTTTATCCCCATTTTTTAACCAAAAGAGTTATTTTTCAGGGTTTTTAAATGAATTAATAACACAATAAATTAATGAATTATATAATTTTATCTTTTCATGAATTAATTACTGATGTAATACCAGAAAATGAAATTTTTAGTTAGTGATACCAATTATTAAAACCGTGGTATGGAAAAATAATTTAGGGGAATGGGATTCCCTTATAAAAGGTCATCAAGTAGATGGATATGGTTCCACACTAACATCCCATATATTCTTCTCAAAATATTCCCCAGATACTAAAATTTTTAGGGTATAAATTTTTTTCTTATTTCATGATAAAGTGATACTTTATCTCAATATTATTTTTTGTCAAATAATCTACTAGATTTTGTTTAATATTTATATCACCTAAGTTATCACATTTAATCACTATAGAATAATTTTCCATAATTATAATATAATCAAGTTGATTTATCATCTATAAAGGATATATACAAGCATGTGTAGGAAAAGAATATTCAGATTCTACACTATAGAATGGCATAAAATCATGATTATTACTCAGGTATGAAATTATAAAATATTCATGGTAAAATTAACTATCTAAATATGAATTTATTTCATATTCCAAACCAACCTTATCATTATCTATAAATCCTAATAACTATTATTTATTTTTTCTTTAATAAAAAATCCAAAATCTATTATTTGTTTTACATATCAAAATATCATCTTCGTTGCAAGTACATCCCTTTATTTGATATCAATTTTATATTACTTTTCTAAAAATGTAATAAATAAAACACATGGCCCTAATATTTTTAAGTACATTGGGATTCCAATGATATTCCTAGACATCAGAATATTGATCATATTTCATTCATAATCCTTTGAAAATTTCATCTTGGAAGCTAATTGTGTTTTCCAAACATTTCATCCGTCAATAAAATTCTTTACACCACCTCCTTAACATGTTCATATTGGGAAATGAAATTCATATCATTTCCCTTTGTAACCTATAAACCATTTAAAATTATTAATTTACTAATCTTGTATATTTCATACTTTTTGATCATGAATTTAGTGAATTTCTTACATTAAAATTCATATGAGTTTTATAAAATATTTTTACCCACATAGATTTTCACTATTACCCTTTGATTATAATTCTTCTTCATATAGAGATTTTAATCAGCTCATCTATTATAGAATCCAAGTGTAAGGACTAGGAGCTTTTTTTATTTATGTAAAGCTTTGTCTCCAACTATTCCTTATGATTGTCCAAGCTATTTCAAGTTTGGATAAAGTGTACAAGGCTTTTAAGATGATTTTTTTGTGTTTGGAAACCTTTATTTAAAAAAATGGATACACCATGGCCATAGTGGTCCCCTAGAGTTCCCTCTGAAAAATAGGGAAGGCTATGGTATATCCATGGGTGTGGAGTTCTGGGAGAGCTGTTGTAGTCCATGGCTTGGGTAACCTCACCATGCTCATGGTGAAAGCCATGGTGGGGGGAAACGATGTGGTATTTGGGGACACATCATAGGTCTATTCATGTCAGTATTCCATTTTTTAAGCCATAATGTCATGGTATAGGTAATGGTATTATTATTATTAATTTTTAAATGACCGAAAGTACCACCATTTTTCTCATGTCTTGAATGTTTCTAATGGTAAAGGTGTACGATCATTATAAAGGGTCTATAATGTGTTATTAATCAATTCATTCCTCTATTAATCTATTTATAACTCCTCCCATTATTTATTTGTTGATCAAGATGAATTTACATATTACTTATGGGTTTTTTAGGATATGACATTGGATGAACATTGTGTGGGATGATCAACCCTTATTATGTTGATGTTGTATCTTTGGTTGGTCTTGATTACCTCAATCTGTTTTCTTGACCTTGATAGTAGAATAAAACCATGGAATAAATAGGTTATTGTTATCTAATTGGATCTATGGTTTCTGTGACTATTCTCTTTTATTTATCATTCCTTGTGCGATGGATTCCTCCTTCTATCATCTAAACTTGAAGACTAACATTGATGGTAATTTTTGATGGGTTAGTAATAGTTCTACCCACATATATTGATTATTTCTTGAGACTCTTTCTAGAAGACATGTCGTGTAGGATTAGAATTGATTCTAGGACCTTTGGGCATGATAAATTATTCAAGTTAGTGCGTGAACATGATTCAGGTGATGAAATTATTGATGAATCATGATGTTGACATTGAACTACTTGAGGTAGGAAGCTACTTACCTAATAGAGGTCATGTATATAATTATTATCATGATATGATGTTGTTTTATTATATTCCTTAGACCATGTTCGATGTTTAATCACATGTTTGTGTGGGTGTATCCCTTGATACCCTTATTTGATGTTGATCACATATGTGTGTTTATTTTTCTACTTATAATTTCTCATAAAATAGTTGATTGGTATGGATTGTGTATTCCTAGCTATGTTATTTATTATTTGTGTAATATTTCATAGCATGTGGAATTAAATGTGGAGATATATTTTCCCACATTATGTTGCACCATATATGTGGTTTTGTCCGTAGTTAGTGGAGTATTTGTTTCATTTTTAGGTTGATATGTGTCCCTAAAAGACATATTTGACTCCTTAGAGGGGGATCATGGATGGCATGAATAATTTTTTATGGATTGTGTATGATGGTTAACACACTATAATGGAAAGCCTAGGGGAATTCCATATCCCCTTTAGAAGAGTGTCCATATATACCAGTGTGATCTATGATGGGAAAAATCCTTATGTATGATGGATTTTCCATTATACTGGTATTCTAAGAATGTGTATCATCATAGGAAAGTAGGTAACCATGAGTCATTGGTAAAAATTTCACTAGTGGCGGGATTTGAGTTATTCCTTAAAGGTGGAACATGATTGTGCTTAAAGGTTGACAAGTTTTCCCTTAAAGGAAGGTGTGTAATTTTTCAATTAAGAGGTACATGGCTACATAACATAATATAAGTCACATGGTACTACTATGAAACTCTTCATGCATGGTGTTGAATGTGTTACAATAGGGGTTCATGGAGGCTTGGTCAGTGCACATTTTTCTTGTCGTATGATTTTTTATATTCTTATGTGTGGATCCAATTTTATGGTATATCATAAATTTATATATACATGTTTAGTTATATTAAGGATTCATTAGTAGTGTCCTATTGGGATTATTCTCACACCCTATACTATCATCTTGGTGTATATATATACATCATGACTATGGATCCTAGAAAGGGAAAGGGCCTTGCAATAGGTTAATAAGGGGTATGGAGATGGGGGAAGGTTGTAGTACCCAGAAATACTATGAATAGTTTACATAGAACATTTAATTTTTTATTAATTGTTTCATATTGTTTTTTAATACTTGATGAACATCAATGTTGGGGGTCCACTGATTACTTATATATGACTTGGAATAACATTATTTGTTGTGTATATTTGTGTTATTATTTTGTTTTTCTATTTGGTTGGACTATTATTATGTTTTACTAACCTGTGATGGTTATGATTTAAGGGAATATATTCATCCAATATTACTTTATTCCCTCAAAATTAGTCGTAAGCCTCTTACATTTGGGGAGGCATACAAAAGGTTATATGAAACTTCAGTTTAGACCTTGAGGTTCAGGTTGGGGAATTATGAAATGGGATCAAATACATGAGGATCATTTATCTCTTCTTAGTTTAGCTTATGGTAGAAAAAAGACAGGCTATGTAGAACTCAGGTATCTGATTATCCATGTGTCTTCCCATATCAGGGGTAATGGACCTCTGAGTTACCAATGATGGATTGTTGTTATCATTTTAAGGGATTTTGTGCATTTATGCATCATGAGTATTCACATATGATCACATACCATATATATATGTTTTGTGATTCATAGTACTTTTTTAATTTAATGTATTTATTCTGATATATGTTTGGGATATATTGCACTCTCTACTGGGTTATATATATGTGTTATTATTATTGTGATATATCGGTATGATGTTACTTAGTTTAACTTGACCATGTTGTTATGTTTTACATATATATATATATATAATTGTTATTAATTTGTAGGTATGGAGGATTATCCTTGATCCTTTTATATAATAATGAGGGTTTTACATTGTTTATGATTATCTAATAAGATAAGTATTCTGATAGAAATTCATTTTTTCCTTAAAACTACTTATGTTCTCATAATAAAGTTGTTATAGGCATTCTAAATGTTTATTTGGTATTTCAAAAAAAACATCACCTTAGAGATGTAAAATTAATCTAACATGGAATGAAATGCCTATTTTGACATAGAGTATACATCATGATGCACTTTAAAATTCTTTTACACATGCTCTGGTGGTTTAGGTCGGGAACTCACCCCATCCAGGAGCCTTATAGAGGATGATGGTCAACTATGTTATAGAATTTTAGCTATAGAATCTAATAATATTTTAGGGAACTGGTGTTCCTCATTATTTTTAGTACTTTATTGATATCATAAAGGTAATATCTAGCCTTATAGAGTCTATTTGGGATAAGAACATGAATCTTGAATATATTTTTTGGACCTAAAGGAGGTGGTGGGGTGTCATGGGATGGGTATGCAATTGTGAGCATCTTACTTTTGAGGCATTAAAGGAGTTGTTATTCAAGGAGTTCTTTCCCAATACACTGATGATGGATTGAGATGTTTCATTTATGAAGCAAAAGAAATTGATAGTAAAGGTTTCTTCTTGTTCATCTCATTTTTGTTGTTTCTATGTTTTTAATATCTTTTGGCTTGGAATGAGGTATAGAAGGCAAGAAATATCAATATGGGAATTTATCTAGTGATAATACATCATATTAGAGGGAATTGACCTAAAAATATATTCTTAGGTGCTTTAAAATGACCATACATTATATAATGGTCTTGAGGAGGACTCGATATCATGTTATCATCCATATTATAATTCTATAGCAACCAGACATCCCAATTTGAAAGATGGTACTTCTTTGGGTAGTGAGATGTTAAAGGATGAGGAGGTTAAGCAAGGTAGTAGGTAGGGAGACGGGAGTAGGGATTATTATACTCTATATAAGGGAAGAATTTTGTTTATGTGATGCAATTGTGTATGGAAGGTTCATTTTATTATATCATGAAAAATATCACATAACAAATGTCATTGATGTGGTGATATTGGACATATTTATCACTTTCTTTATAAAAATACACATTCTGATTCAAGGAGTACTTTTCAAGGTGTATGAATGGGTCCTAAGTATAAAACCTAGACACCATAGATATTACTGATTCAAACGTGTAATTATATAGTGATAGGTAGCATTTATGTGGTAGATAAGGTTACAGATTCCAGTGGATAATGGTCGTATATAGTTAGAGGTATTGTCTTGATTACCTCTACATTATCTACTTCTTTATTTGATATTAGAGCTCTCCATTCATTCATATCATCTCATGTTATTGCTGGTAAAGATTTACTAATTATGTTATCTTCTGAGTTTCTTTCCATAGACATTACCTTGGGGAAAAATATTAACTATATAAATTGGTGGATTGATTTTCCTATAATTTTTTATATCTATGGGCCATTGGTTTGGTCCTATGGGTCTCAAGGGCCTTCAGGTCATCAAATTCCTTTGGGCCACAGGGCCACACGGCCACGAAGAACATGGAGTAGCCCAGTTCACACAAAACAGGCCCCATATGAGGATCAGAGCAATAAGAGTAGCAGCCACCAGATGCAGAGCTAGCCGGATTGGAATAATGAGAGGGTATAGCAGCCGCCATTGAGACCAGGCACCATGTAGCTTTGTACGGGGCAATTCTATCTAATCATCAATGCAAGGTGGGGATCTAGGTGATCAATGACGCAGAAGCTGGGGAGGGGTAGTTCAAGTGGTCTGGGCTTACGGGTCATGTATTGGGCATGGTATGTCTCTAGGCCTTCGGGTCATGTATTTCAAGTCAGTCGGGCCTTGTGCCTTGGGCCTACGAGTCATGTTCGGGTTCCCCTTAAACCCTTAAAATGGGTATTATCTATAATAAAATAAAATAAAAGGCCTTCGGGCCATTCGGGCTATTGAAACATGAGGGACTTCATTATCCTAGATATAACTAGTTTTGATGTGATATTCCTAATTGACTGGTTTATCAGTAATTGAGATCATATCGACTATTATCAGAGTCAAGTGACTTTCCCCACGCCTAGAGGAGAGAGGTATGGATTGACGAGTGAGTGGGATCTTATATCAACTAGAATGGTACAAGATAAGATTAAGATCAGAGTGATTAAAGCACAAGTAGCAGGTTTGGTTCTTGTAGCAGAATCAGTAGTATCCCCTTCCATTCCTCAAGTTTTAGAATATTATCAATATGTTTTCCAAGGATACTTATCTAATATTCCTCTGTATATATGAATTTATTTTGAAATTATATAAAACCCCTATATTTTAAAAGTAAACATTGTTCAATAGCTTATAAAACATGTAATATAGATTTTAAATGAACCATGATATAGTATTAAAATATTATTAGTTAAATGTCACCATTATAACCTCGCCATTAAAATCGGTGGTATGAATATAAATAACCACTTATTGAAATTTTTGAATAAAATTTTTAGATAAATAAAATATATTTCTAAATAATTACTTAGTTTTTAGTAAAGTCTTTATATGCTATAAAAATATATTTTTCCACGAAAATGTTCTTTTACTTTTTGTGAGAAAATAATATTATTAAATTATAGTGACCTTGGATTATCTTACATGGATAGTACATTTTTTTATATGAATATTCCTTACATTTCAAAAACACACACCTGAGGACCATAATCGTATAGTGCCATTGGAAACTTAGAAAACAATCCTCTAATTTTAGGAAATATCTTCAATGTTTCCCACTAATATCTTCTCATTTAGTATTCTTTATATACATACCCTACCTAAAACCTTTCTTTATAACCTAGGGAAAGGAAAAATAAGGGGGATTTAAGATTATCTATAAGTGTAAAAAATATATAAAAATCCATGTCCATATTAATTAATAATATGTGAATAAGGGTATGTGATAATGAATATAACATATGATGTTCATAACCAACCTATCATAGATCATAAACATCATTCATGGCATAAGGATTAGATGTTTATAAGACATGAATCATCATGGAATCAATAAAAATGATCCATGAGAGCATAAAATTGGAATAAAACATAGATTTGGATTATACAAATCATCTTATAACATTGTAAACATTTGTAAATAGATACATGATCACTCATTATAAAGTACATGAAATCAGTCCCTCACAAAAACTTATGGACATGAAACTAGGTCCACACGTAACATTATATACATGGAATACAGGTTCATAAATAATATTATGAATGTGTAATATCTTACATGTATAACATTTTGAATGTTTTATTAGTTTCATGCATAAAATTATGTAAATGAAAGATAATTCCATGCATAAAATCATAGTATTCATGGTTCACTCCCAAGACCACCCTAGCAGATAATATCCCTTACTGAACCAGGTTCCCTCTTCGTTCCAGACCTGTATGTCTCATGAGATATAAATCTTTAACCAATGAATTATAGGGAAATATAGGTATCACACGTCTTTGTTTAAAATATATCCATCATTATTGGTTATATCTTAACAACCATCACATAAATAAAATCATACATATGTGTATTCCACAAGATCATAAAAAATTCATCATATCATAAACCATGATATGAAAAATGATTCATAAAAATCTCATTATATCATACAACATAACCCATGAAAATAATGGGTTTCATAAGAGTTCTATCATGGATTAACCTATGGAATAGAAATAGGTTTCATAAATATCTTGCCATCATAAATATAAACCATTTAATGAAATGATGGGAATGGTATTCTTAGTTCATATTCACAGTAAAGAATACATTATATCAAAGGATATCAACATAGATGGATATGGATTTTGAAAGATCACTTTGAAAATTTCCTAAGAAAAATAACCATTCTTTAAAAATAACTTATTAAAATATAAAACATTTTATAAATCCTTTTCATTAAAAATAACATTTAAAACATATATAGGAATCATTAAGATCATCTAAATCATTTATTGAGTAAAATATCCATTATGTTGTGAAAAACACATTTTAAAACATAAAAAATTTTGAAAATTCATTTCTTTTAAATTAACCTTGAAAACTTATAATTTTATATTCTAGGAAAATAATGGTCATAATGATGCAATGATTTTTTTATGTCATACATGTTAAAACAAATATTCATTTCACATTTTAGGTGAAAGTAAAATGAGAATTATTTTAGAAAATTACATGATGATTCATTTTAAAACATTTTAAAAAAATCAAAAATGGGTAAAAGATATTTAATAAATCCTTTTAAAAAATGTTTAAAACTTTTATGAAAACAATTTTAGAAAACATGGATTTGAAAAAAAATGGGTTTTGACTGAAAATATCATTTTTCTTAAAAACATTATTTTTTGAAATATTGAATTCCTTAAAAGAGTAAAATGAGTAGAAAACATGTATTTAAATGGAATAAATATAGTAGAACAAAATTCATGATAATTCATGATAGGTGGATCAATATATATTAACATTAGAGACTAAATCATAAATAATCCTCATAAACGATGAAATTGTAATATAAAACCCTTACCACATTTTTAATCATGAATCATAAGCCTCATGAAATAAATAACATAAAATGGAACTTAAAATATAATTAGGATAAATTAATTCATGATATTATATGTAAAATGGTATATATATAAACCTCATAAAAGAATATAGGTGTATAACATAATGTGTGTCTCAAAGAAGTGAAATTGAGACAAAAATTCCTTACTGGTTTGTTAACTTTTGAACCATAAATCCCATTAAAGAGAGATCCAAAAATGGATGTGTAAACCCTAATAATTTTCATGATATTTATCATAAAATAAATTTATGTGAAGTATATACACAACATCAAAGAAATACGTGGTGAATATGGTATGTGCCTCACAAAAAATAAAGGTGAGACGTAGATCCCTTAATCCTTAAGTAACTTTTGAATCATAATCCCCGTGAAATAATAACATAAATAAAAAAATTATTATCATTAAATGATGTATATTCATGATATATCATGTCATAGAGAATTATATTGACCACAAAAAATAAATGAGTTGTGAATATGGCATAAGTCTCTTAGAAATAAATGTGAGACTAGAAGTACCCTTACCTCATGTCTTCACTTCTATCATAGTCATTAAAACCTCCTATATAAAAAACTTAAGTTTATTATAAATTTATTATAAAATAATATTCAAATATATCTTACCATATAATATTATATTATGACATTTTATTACCATTTTATTAACAATTCCATGTTAATGATATGTTTCGGGTAATAATCGCTTTATTTTTCTTTTGTTTTTTTTTTATTTTTTATAATTTTTTTCCTCTTAATTTTATCATTGTTCCATCATCTATATAATGATAAAAATGATATAAATATCATATATATTTAGTATATATGTATTTATAATGATCCATAAAATTTATTTATAGAAAATTAAATAAATTTTTCATGGAGATGGTAGGTCGTACATACCCATAAACACCATTTTTCTCATTTTATTGTTGTTTTGAAAAAAAGAAAAGTAAAAAATATATATTATCATTATAGATTCATTTTTATGACATATATATCATGTAACAATCATGATCCCAGTAACCCAGATTTGGTTGTTATTTTATTACAATGGCATACATACAAGAGATCACATCACCTAGGATCGATCAGTTTAATTGTCTTGAAAAGTAGATACCTAGATAGTTCCCATATTACATTGGTAATTAAACAAAGAAAATAAAAAGGGAAACAGTTATTCAATGATTTTATCTTCATAACTTGGGGAAGGAAAAAAAATAAAAGGGTGATCTAAAATGTTTAGTAAGGGTTACATACAGTAGAAACGTGAATAAATAATAAGTAAAAAATAAATAAGGAATAATAAATATAGAAAGGAAATTAACATAATTCACATTCCATTTAATCAATAACTATATAATTTTATGCATCCATAATTTTTTTCATAGTGAAAATATCAAGGATAGTGATAAATAAATATTAAATAAAGGAAATTATTAATTATTGGAAGTCATGTTTCTTCCAAATTAACCACTACCATTAAGACCTTTCACAAGATGGTTTAAGGAAGGATTAAGTCTTTGGTTATAAAACCATCTGATTCTACTAGGAAACAAACATGAAAGGTTTGTTGTTAACTGATTTCTCTCATGAGACCTTTCAATGCATCGAGGGTCTATATAATGTCGAGCCCCACCCATCAATACAAGTACAAAGTATTTTTCATATATATATTTAATTCAAGAACAATATGACTTAGCAAAATATATGTATTGAGAATAGGATATATATTTATCAATATTTTCCCAATTAATCAAATAACATTCAATGTAAACACCATATGTAAAAATGGAATATAGTTTAGAAAATACTCATATCCATGATATAAATAATACATTTGTTTAAGAGAAATATAATTCAAATGAAAAGTGATATAAAAGTGGTAGTAGATACACCACATAAAAATTATTAGGTGCACAATACCATGTAAGTCTCAATGAAGTTAAAATTGAGATGAAGTCCCTTACCACTTTATAATCAGTAAAACCATATGACCCATAAGGTTAATGATTATAAAATGAAACATTAAATACCATAAATAAAAAGAGATTCATGATAATATATATCAAAGGTAATTATTTACACTACACACAATAAATAAGGGTTGAATAAGTAATATGTCTCACAGTGGTAAAATTGAGACGATAAACCCTTACCTTATGTATGAAATCATTCTACACTTGTACTTATTGTCCTGAATAATAAAATTATATTCATTAATTACTTAATTCATTAAATCTTCAATATATATTTTATTTATTATAATTTTTTAAGTACATTTATGGCCATTTTGATGAGTAATAATGTTTAATTTTGTTGATTTGAGAGTGATTTTTCATGGTTTTATAGTTGGTTCCATTGTGTATAATTATGGGAGTTGTTATTAAATAGAAAAATAATAATTATATAGTATTAATGAAGTTATATAAGTTTAATTTTTATAATATATCATTTGGTTGTATGTTATGAGGATAACTCATTACATAAATTGCTCGTGAAAATGTTTTAATTTATTTTGATGGTTTTTATGACCATCACGAACTTGTATCATTTTATTTAATATTATATTTTTATGTTGGCTCCATAACATGATGTAAAATATAATATTTATATTAAAATCTGATTTAACTATAATAATGGATTTTTTATGAGATTTGAAGGTGGTAATTGAAAATTAAAACTCATCATCCATGATGGTGGTGAATCGACATGTCACAGATGATGTTTTTATTTCCAAATCAATGGAGAATAGAAGAGATTTTATGATGTATATTTCATTAAAACAATAAAATTATAGTATATATATGATAATGGATTTACCATTCCACTTTTTATTGTGGAGGTGATTATAGGATAAGAAACGAAAAGGAATTAAAAGAGAAAGAAGGAGGATTTTACCTCTTGAATATCATCTCCTTAAGAAGATCCTTAAGACACTTAGATTTGGTCTTTTGTTAAGACTATAAAGTCTTGGATGTGGGGAAGAAGATAGATAAGGTAATTTCTCATAATTTAGAAAATAATAAAGGCTTATAATTTGTGAGGATAATGGATGGTGAGGGGTGGTATTTATAGGAAAGGAGAGGGGTGTTTTTTAATATTTTATTCATTAGTTTATTATTTTGGCTCATGACTATCAATAGTGTTGATTTATATGACTAAATATAGTAACTAGATCATGTTATTTTGAACTAATGATTGATTACTTCATCCATACATCATTCATGACTCAAAAATTCATTTATTTACTCATAATGTTATATACTGTAAATTACCGTATTTCACTATTCACCAAAAAAATGCAACTATTTTTGAAAGATCCAAAAAAATCATCCTAATAGTTTTTTTATGTGCATATTTCAAAAATGGACCCCATTTTATGAAAATAATTTTATATGCATGATAAATTTATTTTTTATTAAAATCATCATTTATTCAAAAAAATATTGATTTTAATATTATAAACGATTTTATGACAATTTGAAAAATTAATTATGATCTCATAAAATTATATTATAATTATAATACAATAAAATATTAATTTATGAATATATTTTATGAAAATTATATTTTATTTTTAATCATTATATGAATTATTAAATTTTAAATAAAAATTTATGTTTTACAAAAATACCAACACTTAATTTATTATTTTTAAAAAATTTATTTACTTATTCCATGATATAAATATATCATATTTTTATTTATGATATAACTAAATTTTATTTATAATTTCATAGCTTATTTTATCATTCCAATGTCCACATCGATATTCTTAATAGTCACATTACTACACCAACGGTTATGGTAATATTTAATAGTATATTATAGTTTTTTTAATATCAGTGTTGCTTGAAATATAAGCTATCAAATAAATTGAATTTATTTAAGAAGATACATACCATAAAATCTTGGGGTGCTATATCATTCCCTACATCAAAAATTTCATCCTAAAAATTATTCCTGAATATTTATTTATAAATAGATGAGGGTGGTTCTTCTTCATAACATCCTTAGGTTCCTATGTTACTTCTTCAATTTTATTGTTTCTCTGAAGAATTTTTACCAGTAGACTCATCTATTTTATCAATAATTTCTCTCTATTTTAAAGAATCTTGATAGGCTCTTAATAGTTTGAAAAATCATGTTTTAGTTTTATTTATTCATAGGTAAGTACATGCATTGGGTATTCCATGTACTTATTTAGCAATGATATGTGGAACACATCATGAACATTGGAGAGACATGGTGGCATTTCTAATCAATTAGCTACATATCTAATTATTTCCAGAATTTTGAATGGTCTGATGTACCTGGGGATCATTTTACCTTTCTTACTAAACCTTATGACACCCTTCCATGGATATATACTTTTAGAAAGATATGATCACCCACTTGAAATTAAAAATCCTTTATTAGGTTGTCAGTATAACTCTTTTTCTTACTTTATACTGCTTTAATATGATCTTGAATTGAATTCAAATTTGTCGTTGTATATTCAATAATTTTTGGTCCCATAAGTTTCCTCTCACCAACTTCATCCCAAAAAGTTGTATTACAACATCTCCTGCCATATAATGCTTCATATGTCACTATTTGAATACTTAGAAAAACTCAAATAATGGTAAATAATGATCCCACATACCATGAAATTCAAGTGAGTATGATCTCAACATTTTTACCAATTTTTGAATAGTCCTTTCAGATTATCTATTGATTTGCAGGTGATAAGTAGAACTCAAATGAAGCTCATTATCCAAAGCCTTCTGAAGACTCTTCCAGAATTTTTATGTAAAATAGGGATCCCAATCAAACTAAATTGATAGAGGTGAACCATGAAGACTTACAACTTCATTAATATAGAGTCTTCCATGGTCCTCAAGAAATAAATCTTCTCTTATAAAAAGAAAATGTACCGATTTTGGAAGGCGATCTACAATAACCCATATTGTGTCATTTTTTCAAGGGTTATTTGGTAATCTTGTGAAGAAGTATATAGTAATGTTATCCCACTTCCACATAGGAATAGGTAGAGGTTTCATTACTCCTCTAGGATGTTGTCTTCTATCCTTCACTTATGGAAAAACTAGATATCTTGACATGATGTCAGCAATTTTTCACTTCATATTTTTCTACAAAAAATTTTCCTTTAGATATATATACATCTTGTCACTACTAGGCCGTATATAAAAATTTGATCCATGAGGCTCATCTAATAGTTCCCTTTTTATATTAGGTATTGATGGAATACACAATCTCGCTCCAAATTTTAGAATTTTGTACTCATACATGAAGTTCGCTAATCTTCCATCCTTAATGGAATTAATTTTATTTTTGAAAATTCTCATTATCAGGTTGAGATCTTTTTATCTTTTCCAATAAATATGGTATCATAATAATTTGAAAAATGAGTGATATTTCCTATCCTTAATAATTCCCAAATCCATATTTAATAAATCTAAGAACATAGGATCTTTCTCAATCTTTATTTGGGTTATAATTCCATGATATTTCCTACTTAATGCATATGTTACCTTATTTTCTTTTTATGGGTGGTAGTTTATTGAGATATCATAATCTTTTAGTAACTCGAACCATCATCTTTGCCTCATGTTGTGTTATTTTCGTGTATATAAGTATTTAAAACTCTTGTGATTAGTATATATCTCGCATATTTCACCATAGAGATAGTTTTTAAATATTTTTAGAGAAATGATTACGGATTCACACTCAAACTCATGAGTTTGATAATTTTGTTCATGAATATTCAACTACCATTATGCATATACAATAACATAATTACTTTTCATAAGGAAAAAACCCATTCGTTTCTTCGATGCATCACTGTATATCAAAAACCCATCATTTCTTATTGTTAGAGTCAAAATCGGATCATTGACTAATCTTCTCCTCAATTCATAAATACATTATACATATTTATTTTTTTATACTAACATAACCCCTTTATATATAATATTGGTTAACGGGTTATCCAATTGAAAAACTTATGAAGGAAACACTGATAGTAACTTGCGAAACCAATGAAACTATGTACCTTGATTAGTTTTATTGATATAGGTCATTATTGGATTACCTTTGTCTTCACTAGATCAACCGAGATTACATCATTATATATAATATGGCTAAGAAAAGAAATTTCTTGAATCCAGAATTCAAAGTTGAAAAATTTACAATATAATCCTTTCCTTCTGAGAGTCTTAAGAATGATCTATAAGTGATTCTCAAGGTATTCATAGCTTTTAGAATATATTAGAATATCATCAATTATTACTAGAAAAAATTGTTAAGATATTCCTTGAATACTATGTTCATTAGATCCATGAAAACCATACGTTCATTAGTCAATCCAAAAGGAATTACTATAAACTCTTAATGTACATACCTCATCTAAAAAGTTATCTTCAGAATATCTTTGTTATTTACTCACAATTTATGATACCCAGAATGAAGTTCAATCTTAGAAAAATATTGAGCTATGTGAAGTTGATCAAATAAGTTATCAATGCGAGGCAGGGGATACTTGTTTTTTATTGTAATAGCATTAATTTCTCTATAGTCAATCCATAACCTCATGGATCCATATTTCATCTTAACAAAGAGAATAAGGGCCCCCATGGAGAAACACTAGGGAAAATAAATCCATTATTTCTCAACTTATATAATTATTTATTCATCTACACTAATTCCATAGTGGAAATTCTATATGTTGTATTTGATATTGGTCTTTCTGCAGGGATTAAATCAATATAAAACTCAAATTCATGCTCTAGGAGTGTTTAGGTAATTCCTCAGGAAACAAATCATTGTATTCCTATACAATTAGTATATCCTCAATTTGAAGATTAATTTACTCGTCCCTGTATGTTTTTTTATCTTCCTCCCCAAGAATTTCATTTATTAGAGATACTGGGGGTAGATCTAAATAAGAATCAGATAATGAAGTTTCTTCTCTAAAGATGATAAATTCTAAATCTCCCCTGTAAATCATAATTTCTTTCTTCTTGTAATAAATTTTTTCATCATATTTTTTAAAGACATCAATACTGATAATTATATCAAAATAAACCATAAATATGATGATAAAGTCAGTAAATAAATCTCATTTAGGTGTCATAATGGGGTCAAACCAACATATTTGTGTTTTAATGATAATTCCCTTAGGAGTTTTAACTGAAAAATCCCTTATTAAATCAAAGGGGAAATGCCTAATTTTCTTGAAAAACTGGTTAGATATAAAATATTTAAATGATCTAGAATCTAATAATGCATTATATAAATATGAAGAGGGGATTAATGTACCTTCCACCGCATCATTGGGTACTTCTAATTCAGTTATAGTGATTATATAATCTTGGTCATCTCCCCTTCACCTCTTCTATGGTACATTCCACTGATGCTTGTGACATTGATTTGAATAATTCCCCATTTCATAAGAGTTGAATCACTGAAAATCATTTATTTTTTTCTTCCAATTGTATTTTTTAGATTCATGACCATTTTCTATATAGTTTTAACAAAATTCCAGGCCTTTCAAGAATTTCCCATGATAATTATTTTCACAATTTTCACATAATGGGAATTTCTTTATTCCCCTATTCATATTTTATGATATAACTTTTTCATGGTTATTAAAAGTATCTTATTATAATTATTTCTAATGAACAAATGGGATGTAGAAAATTCCTTCTTTGTTCTTATGGAACATTATACTATTTCATCACATGATGAAAATTGTAACATCCTGACCCCAGTTACCCAGAGTCGGTGCATTATTACATAACATTGGCATTCTCACAAAATATCAAGTCTCGAAAGACTGATTAGTTTAGTAGTCTTGGAAACACTAGATATATTCATAAGTCTTACATTACATCATAAAGTAAAAAAAACTACAAAAACATCTTGTATTTATATCCCCTCATATTATCCTTGCAGTTCATTCATAAATTACTTCTTCACATCCTGGGAAAAATAAAACATTGAAAGGGGTCAGCTCAGATGCTCAGTAAGGATAACAATATAGCGTAAATTTCCATAAATAAGCATAAACATTTAAGGCATTGTATAACTAAAACAAAAGCCTTTTAAACTTGAACTTCAGCATAATATGGAAAAGATAAAATGAAATAATTCCATTTACTTATTCACATGGATATTCTACTAGTCGAATAACCACATGAAATATCAATAACCACTTTCATAATAATGGAATGCATAATTCCAGACTATCATAACCATATAGTCAAGGCCTCGTGCCAAGACTACAAATATGATTTTGTCAAGGCCTTGTGCCAAGACACTAGTTTGTCTCATGAAACCTACTGATGCATCGAGGAGCTATAGAGGGCTCCACCCGTCGCTTACTAAGTCCAATGCATTCCTCATATGAAAATTTTGAAACATAACATAAACATTCATATTAAAACTAGCATACGAAATGTCAATACTTTATCCAAAAACCATGAATGGTATAAAAATAGCACATCAACAGTCAAACATAACTCATTCAATACAATATGGAAGGTTGTATTGTAATAGATTAACCTCAATCGAGAATAATGAAAGATATATGCATAGATGAAAATAATCATCAAAACTATTTGAGAGAAATATCCCCCTTTTTCTTGAAAACATTTAAAAGTCACACTATTTGTCAAGAAGCTGTTTAAAATAGATTTTTGAATCAAAGTGTCCCATACCACTTTGAAACTTTTAAAAGGATTTTTAATTTTAAAACTTTAATGTCCATATAAATAAATACTTAAAACCATTTTTAAAATATGGACATTAATGAGAAAGATTTAGAATAATAAATCTTTAAAACATTTAAAATGATATTTTAGTTAGAGTTCCTAACTAAAAGAGAGAGACTTGAATACAAATAATTGAGGTAATAAAAACTTTTTAATATCATGAGAATAAAGGGATTCATGATATACTATGTCAAAGTACATTATATACACCATATAAAAGTGATTTGGTGTATAACAACAAAGGAGTCTCAATGGAATGTAATTTGATATGAAACTTCTTATAAAGACCGTATCTTTAGGTTAAGGATAAATCAATAGCATAATTATTTGTGACAAATATAAATACACTCAATATGATTGGATATTCAGTATAAATCAATCATAGGACATTCACACATATTCTTGTAAAGACAACACCAATGAATTGGATATTTAACACAACAAATGGAGATTGAGTTAAAATTACTCTTATCAAGTTCATATAGATGACTTGAGAAATTATAAATGGAGTTATTATGTGTATAAAAATTATATCCACATAAAGGGGAGTGGAAATTATTACATAAGAAAATGAATAGTGATTCCATACATAATCTTGGAGTAAAATAATCAATGAAGTATGCGTAAAGCTGAATGAATGGAAATTGAAATATCAAATTCCCTTATCAATTTGGTAACATACGAAACATACACCCAAGAAAGAAAGATCATACAATTATGATGTATATATCCACAAATTAAATTTTATTACACAATGAATACAATCATGGGCAGTACACACACCACATGAAATAAATAAGTGGTGAACAATAGAAATCTCACAGAATTAAAAGTGAGATAAGAAACCCCTTACTTTGTACTTTTTCCTTGGTTGAGGGTAGCTTAGACTCCTATATAATGTTTAAATAATTGTTATTGAATTACACAAGAATCATATACATTAATATGATATCATATATGATCTTTTAACATTGCTTTGTTAATAATATCTTAGTATTACAGTCATTTTGGATGTTAACTTGCTCGTTTTATTTTATATGTTTTGTTACATAAGTCGTTTTTGTTATGGATAGGTTGTATATTATTCATATAAAGAATTATATTAAGTCCTTAAACATTATTTTTAATCATAAAATGATAATTATACTTGTATGGATACGATGGGGAATGAATCTCATCGCGTTCGTGGAGACGGTAGTCCGTACGTATGCACGAGCGATAATATCATTCTTCTGATATTAAAATAATATATAATTGGATATTATATCATATATACAGAATAATTATCATGTTAAATTTATTATTTACATGAATTACACATCATTATTATACCTAAATAATAATGTTTTGAATAACAATTACACCACGACGTGGAGACGGTAAGTCGTACGTACGCACGTATGGTGACATGTCATTCAAAGGATGGATAGAATACTAAATATGGTTGTACCATATTTATAATAACATAAAAGTATATATAAGATACTTTAGATATTATTTTATAGTGGAAATAACAAATAAAGAAGAAGTTGAAGAAGAAAGGAACTTGAAAGAGGGTGGTGAAAAGGTTACCTCTTCTTCGGGTTCTTCCTTTTGATTTGATCAAAAGGGCTCCTTAGGTTGGCTTTATGATCAAACTAAATCCTATAGGTTGAATTTAGTGGAGTTGGTATGATATTTGGGTAAAGTTTTTCTGAGCCAAAAGGCTTGAGTGGTGTGAGGAATTTGTTAGAAGTGGTGTCCTTTTATAAGGGGAGGAGGGGCTCTTTAGGAAAAACTTAAAGTATTAATTTATAATAAATTCATATTCGGTTTCTAATGGTTACAAAGTGTATTATTAAATGTATAAGGTCGGTATGAGTCTAAAACTACGCAAACAATATATTTTAGATAGGTTTGGGTCACTATAGTAACCTTATCTTTTAGATTTAACTCTTAGTTAATTAGTTTGACATTTACCATGTCTCTTTGTATTTTTTTTATTATATAGTTAATAAACTTACTATATACTTCCAAGAAACCCCCAAGTGGTCCATTAATGATACACATATCATTATATAAGTCTTTTTTCCTAACCTTATATTTTTAGGAATATAATATCAATTAATAATATAATATTTGTTTTAAAAACTCTTTTATGTCAATTTTGACACTATTGGGTATTTTGTTTTTGATAAATTCATAACAGCATTATTACTTAGAATAAAATTCATATAACCAATAATAATATGTCATATTAACCTAGAAAATTATTTTAATTCATAAAAATTCTCAAATTAAATTTATTTGGATATTTATAATATCAATTATGTTAATATTTCATTAATTCGGTAATTACTGCATCACCACTGTGTCATAAATAAATTAAATTATTTAATGTCTAAAAATTATAAATAAAATACCATTATGTATGAAATACTTTTATATTTCTAATGAATATTTACAATCAAATTTATCTTATGTATAACCATATATTAAAAATGTTTTAGTAATTAAACTTTGATTTTAACTCTTTTAACTCTTCTTTGAACTAAATAATAATAAATGTCCTAATCTAATCCAAGTGGACCAAAATGATAATATTTTATTCATAAGGTTGTTTGTGGTCTAGATACAGTTGTCCAATAGAATTAGGACATGTTTTAGGGTAATATTAATATCATTTTTACCCTTAATTACACTATTTACATTTAACCGTGGTAAATAAAAGTAAAAAGTTACTATTCACCAAAAATTATTTTCATCTCATTGAACCACATTTTACTCCTTGATATTAACCGTGTCTCTTGGATTTTCTAAATTCTACTCACATAAGTGGTAAAATGATGTTTTATGTGAATTTCCAAATTCTCCTAGGAGGTGGGTAAAAGACGGTGAAAAGTTCCATAAAAGTTTTATATATCTAAAATTATTCTAAACTAACTCCAATGAATTAAATTGAACTTATATAGTAATTAAGTGTCTATTTATACCTTAATTAAATTTAAATAAGATAAATAAATATTTAAATAAAAAATCGTTTTTAAACTATAACTCAGTGTTTTTTCACTATTCATCAAAAATTGAACGTTTTCATAAAAATACCAAAAATTCACCCTAAGCTAATTTCAATATTCCAAATTTAAAAATGAAGTCCATTTTGAAAGATAAAATTTAAAAAATTTCAAAAGGTGTGTATTACTATTCATAATGGCTAGTTTGATTGGTTGTGGTGTGTGTTAGAACTCGAAGTTGTGTACAACACATGCTATTGCATTATTCAAAGGGAAACGTATCGTGGAAGATTGGGGTTTTACATTCTCCCCTCCTTCAATAAATTGCTTCCTCGCAATTTTTAAAATTGGGCTTGGGAATATAATGGAAATTCCCACATCGGAAAAAGAGTCAACAAAACCATCACTTTAAAAGAAAGAAAGAGAAGTAAAAAGGTCACCCAAGATAACCTATACTAGGATTCCATGTAGAAAAAAATGGATATGGATGATAAACTAAGTGTCAAGTTCTGATGGAGAGGGATAGAGAACATGAGCAGGAGAAAGTTAACAATAAGAAAACCACAAACTTGTGATGGGACAAATGGTGATTAGTTTCCCAATAGCAAAAGTAAATGGACAAAAAATTGTTTTAAGACACATTACATAAAGATGAGAAATTCATTTCTGAGATTGACTAATAACATAAAGAGATATACATAATTTTTTAGTAAAGTTTCAATATTTAATAAATTCCTACTACTAACTCATTTTAAAATGATGAGTATTCAAGAAGACTTGTTCACACTGGAAGAGATAGAATAAACTTCTTATAGAATCACATGATCCATGAAGGATAAACCATATATTTACCTTGTCTTTAGAGATTAATCAAAACCAAAATGGTTAGAATAAGATCAGATGATCCCCCAAAAAGATATTCCACTAGAGAAAGAAACCCTAATCTTAATTTCTAAAATTAAACCAACAATACCCCAAAGATAAATAAATACCATTAAATAAACAATTGTCCTTAAAATCCTTCAATCCAAACTAATATTGAAACCCAAAACTTAGAAGAATTTGGTTATGTAGTCTTCCACGTTAAATTTTATCTCCAAATGACATCAACTACTCTTAAAGTCACATACTTAAAAGTAATTAACCTAATCACATATTCTCTATTATAGGTTAATCATTTCCATAAATAACCCAAATCACTATAAATCAACAATAAAAACATAGATAACAATCCACCATTACTCCTCAAATGAAATCCCATAGAATTCTATTTTCCTTGGGCATATAGTGTTCCCAACAAAGCGAACATCTTCTAAAATAACATTTATCACTTAATCACTAAATCATTTTTCTATACTAAGGGTATTCACTTGATAATACATAAGATCCCAAATCAACTTATTATTGATCAATAAAATCATTTAACTAAAAATAATTAGTCACACTAACCAGGGACTTCACGTAGTCCAGTGGTAGGCGATAAATCCCTATCGCACTTTGGTTGTGGGTTCGATTCCCACAGCTTTGTCCGATGCGACGGGTTGTCACACGGTATGCGTGTTGTACTTTTTCAAAAACTATATTTTATAACATTACCAAAATGAGATAAATTCCCCAAAATAACCATAACATAATTTAACCACAAATGTTATCTCATACATTGAATTTTCATGAAAAAATATAATAACTTGTAATTGCCTCAAACCCAATGATCATATAAAACCAAATGGTTATTTATAACTATATCCACAAGTGAAAGGACAAATCTTCCTCAAATAACATTCTCACATGATAAATTTTAGGGTTACACATATAAGAGAAAATTAACCCAAAGTAATCTCAACAATAAGGAGCGCTAATACCTTTAAATATTTTTCCATCCATTTATTTCCACATAGGTTCTTCCTTGACCAAGAGGTTATCCTATAGAATAGGGCATTGACTTGGGTGATTCCAAGGTCCCTTAAATTTACGACAAATGACCGTAATTGGAATCTTGGGACCATTTTTATTTTCTTCCATAGTACTCTTTATTTTTCCTCGGCAATTCTTCACTTTATGTCCTTCTTTACCACACGTAAAGCATTTATTTATTCCATTGAGACACTATCCTGGGTGTCTCCTTCCACATTTCATGCATGATGGAAATTTAGGATTATTTTCTCCATGATCTCCACTACTGGAGCTCTTATCATTCATCACCTTTCTCTTCTTTGTTGAGTCTGGGAGTTGGTTAATATATATATTGTTGATCATATTTTTGGAAAACTGATTTGGCATGAACATGATATCTTTTACGCCTATAAACATTCCATTTTTTTTCTCATTTCCACCACCATTCCCACCTTTTACATCATTCTCAAAGTTACTATGACTTCCTTGGACTCCATCCATTGACTAAAACCAAAAAGCATTGTGTGAGTAACAGTAGTCATAAAATCATTTAGAGAATATCGTGACACCATATTCTTAGTTTGAAACACCTTAGGATTAACCAAGGTCATTTATTCTCATCTTATATTAAAATACTTCAAATTGTTTTGTAAAGAAAATGTAAATTATCCTAAGAATATCCCCCGAGAGTTTCGTAACCAAGAGTGCATCAAGGCCCATTGTCGTGCACCAGTTCCCATTTGAGTCTAGCTCAAAGAGGTGTTTTCAGGTTTTACCCCTAGGTACATCTGTTCCAAAGCCACCTCTACCTGCTCATTTCCAGACAGGGATGTATTGCTTGTAAAACTCACAAAATCTATACAATACCAATATTCTATGAAGTTCTTCTATACTAATCCTCAATTTCTATCTTAGGGATATGTGCTCTAATTAGAGTTTATCTAAATCTAGTTTCCAAGGTTTGTACTAAACATCCTCTGATACCAACTGTAATGCCCCGACCCCAGTTACCCAAAGTCGGTGTGTTATTACATAACATTGGCATTCTCACAAAAGATCAAGTCTCAAAAGACCGATTAGTTTAGTAGTCTTGGAAAAACTAGATATATTCATAAGTATTACATTACATCATAAAGTAAAAAAACTAAAACAACATCTTTTCTTCATATCCCTTCATACTATCCCTACATTTCATTTATAAATTACTTCTTCACATCCTGGGAAAAATAAAACATTTAAAGGGTTGAGCTCAGATGCTCAGTAAGGATAACAATATAGCGGAAACTTCCTTAAATAAGCATAAACATTTAAGGCGTTGTATAACTAAAACAAAAGCCTTTTAAACTTGAACTTCAGCATAATATGGAAAAGATGAAATGAAATAATTACATTTACTTATTCACATGGATATTATGCTAGATGAATAACCACATGTAATATCAATAACCACTTTCATAATAATGGAATGCATAATGCTAGACTATCATAACCACATAGTCAAGGACTCGTGCCAAGACTACAAATATGATTTTGTCAAGGCCTTGTGCCAAGACACTAGTTTGTCTTATGGGACCTACTGATGCATCAAGGACCTATAGCAGGATCCACCCGTCACTTACTAAGTCCAATGCATTCCTCATATGAAAAGTTTGAAACATAACATAAACATTTGTATTAAAACTAGCATACGAAATGTCAATACTTTATCCAAAAACCATGAATGGTATAAAAATATCACATCCACATTCAAACATAACTCATTCAATAAAATATAGAAGGTTTTATTGTAACACATTAACCTCAATCGAGAATAATAAAGTATATCGACATAGATGAAAATAATCATCAAAACTATTTGAGAGAAATATCCCCCTTTTTCTTGAAAACATTTAAAAGTCACACTATTTTTCAAGAAGCCGTTTAAAATAGATTTTTGAATCAAAGTTTCCCATACCACTTTGAAAATTTTAAAAGGAGTTTTAATTTTAAAACTTTAATGTCCATATAAATAAATACTTAAAACCATTTTTAAAACATGTACATTAATGAGAAATATTTAGAATAATAAATCTTTAAAACATTTAAAATGATATTTTAGTTAGAGTTCCTAACCAAAATAAAGACACTTGAATACAAATAATTGAGGTAATAAAAACTTTGTAATATCATCAGAATAAAGGGATTCATGATATACTATGTCAAAGTACATTATATACACCATATAAAAGTGATTTGGTGTATAACAACAAAGGAGTCTCAATGGAATGTAATTTGAGATGAAACTTATTATAAAGACTGTATCCTTAGATTAAGGATAAATCAATGGAATAATTATGTGTGACAAGTATAAATACACTCAATATGATTGGATATTCATTGTAAATCAATCAGAGGACATTCACACATATTCTTGTAAAGACAACACCAATGAATTGGATATTTAACACAACAAATAGAGATTGAGTTTAAATTACTCTTATAAAGTTCATATAGATGAATTGAGAAATTATAAATGGAGTGATTATGTGTATCAAAAGTATATCCACAGAAAGGGGAGTGGAAATTATGAGATAAGAAAATGAATAGTGATTCCACACATAATCTTGGAGTAAAATAATCAATGAAGTATGCGTAAATCTGAATGAATAGAAATTGAAATTTCAAATTCTCTTATCGATTTGGTAACATATGAAACATAAACTCATGAAATAATGATCATACAATGATGATGTAGATATCCACAAATTAAATTATATTACACAATGAATACAATCATGGGCAGTATACACACCACATGCAATAAATAAGTGGTGAACAATGGAAATCTCACGGAATTAAAAGTGAGATAAGAAACCCCTTACTTTGTACTTTTTCATTGGCCGAGGGTAGGTTATCCTAATTTATAATGTTGAAATAATTTTTATTGAATTATACAAGAATCATATACATTAATATGATATCATATATGATCTTTTAACATTTCTTTGTTAATAATATGTTAGTATTATCGTCGTTTCGGGTGTTAACTTGCTCGTTTTCTTTTATATGTTTTGTTACATAAGTCGTGTTTTTTATGGATAGGTTGTATATTATTCATATACAGAATTATATTAAGTCCTTAAACGTTATTTTTAATCATAAAATGATAATTAGACTTGTATGGATACGATGGGGAATGAATCTCATCGTGTTCGTGGAGACGGTAGTCTGTGCGTACGCACAAGCGATAATATCATTCTTATGATATTAAAATAATATATAATTGGATGGTATATAATATATAAAGAATAATTATCATGTTAAATTTATTATTTAAATGAATTACATATCATTATTATACCCATCTAAATAATAATATTTTGAATAACAATTACACCATGCTGTGGAGATGGTAAGTCGTACATACGCACGTATGGTGACATGTCACTCAAAGGATGCATATAACTATGAATATGGTTGTACCATATTTATAATAACATCACAGTATATATAATATACTGTAGATATTATTTTATAATTTAAAAAACAAATAAAAAAGAAGTTGAATAAGAAAGGAACTTGAAAGAGGGTGGTGAAAACGTTACCTCTTCTTCGGGTTCTTCCTTTTGATTTGATCAAAAGGGCTCCTTAGGTTGGATTTCTTATCAAAATAAGGCCTCTAGGTTTAATATAGGGTATTTGGGAGGATATTTGGGTATATTTTGGCCGAGACAAAAGGCTTTAAAAGGGGTGAGGAATTGGTTATAAGTGGTGTCCTTTTATAAGGGGGAGGAGGAGCTCTTTAGGAAAAACTTAAAGTATTAATTTATAATAAATTCATATTCGGTTTATAATGGCTAAAAAGTTTATTATTAAATTTATAAGGTGTGGATGGGTCTGAAAACACTCAACCAATAGATTTTAGACAGGTTTGTGTCACTGTAGTAACCTTATCGTTTAGATTTAACTCTTGGTTAAATAGTTTGACATTTACCATGTCTCTTTGTATTTTTATATTATATAGTTAATAAACTTACTATATACTTCCAAGAAACCCCAAAGTGGTCCATTAATGATACACCTATCATTATATAAGTTCTTTTGCCGAACCTTATATTTTTAGGAATATAATATCAATTAATAATATAATATTTGTTTTAAAAACTCTTTTATGTCAATTTTGACACTATTGGGTATTTTGTTTTTGATAAATTCATAACAGCATTATTACTTCGAATAAAATTCATATAACCAATAATAATATGTCATATTAACCTAGAAAATTATTTTAATTCATAAAAAGTCTCAAATTACATTTATTTGGATATTTATAATATCAATTATTTTAATATTTCATTAATTCGGTAATTACTCCAACACCATTGTGTCATAAATAAATTAAATTATTTAATGTCTAAAAATTATAAATAAAATACCATTATGTATGAAATTTTTTTATGTTTTTAATGAATATTTACAATCGAATTTATCTTATGTGTAACCCTATATTAAAAATGTTTTAGTAATTAAACTTTGATTTTAACTCTTTTAACTCTTCTTTGAATTAAATAATAATAAATGTCCTAATCTAATCCAAGTGGACCTAAATGATAATATTTTATTCATAAGGTTTTTTTTGGTCGAGATACACTTGTCCAATAGAATTATTACATGTGTTAGGGTAATATTAATATCATTTTTATCCTTAATTACCCTATTTACTTTTAACCGTGGTAAATAAAAGTAAAAAGTTACTATTCACCAAAAATTATTTTTATCTCATTGAACCAAATTTTAATCCTTGATATTAACCGTGTCTCTTGGATTTTTGAAATTCCACTCACAGAAGCGGTAAAATTATGTTTTATGTGAATTTCCAAATTCTCCTAGGAGGTGGGTAAAAGACGGTGAAAAGTTCCATAAAAGTTTTATATATCTAAAATTATTCTAAGATAACTCCAATGAATTACATTGAAATTATATAGGTATTATGTATCTATTTTGACCTTAATTAAATTTAAATAAGATAAATAATTATTTAAATAAAAATTTGTTTTTAAACTATAACTCAATGTTTTTTCGCTATTCATCAAAAATTGAAAGTTTTCAGAAAAATACCAAAAATTTACCCTAAGCTAATTTCTATATTCCGAATCCAAAAATGAAGTCCATTTTTAAAGATAAAATTTATAAAATTTCAAAAAGTGGGTATTACTATTCATAACGGCTAGTTTGATTGGTTGTGGTGTGTGTTAGAACTCGAAGTTGCGTACAACACACACTATTAGATTATTCAAAGGGAAACGTACCGTGGAAGATTAGGGTGTTACAAAAATGTATGAGAATCCAGTGCCCTTTGAAGACATGTCTTAAGACCTTCAAGAAATGATCAATCTTGTTTTACAAATCATGTATGAAATCTTTAGTATGCTTGGCTAGTCTTGTGAAGGTATCCTCATACTCTACAACACTCTCTTCTTCATTTTTCTTTACGTTAAGGGATTTTCAATACATTTCAGTTTTTTGTTCATAAGGAAAATATTTTTCAAAGAATGTTTCTTTAAAATATTTCCATTCCATTTGTTTTATTTCATCTTCATCCCTAGTATTCTGGATTAATGACCATCATTAATCAGCATCTCCCTTGAGGAAATATATCACTAGTACTACATTTTCCCTTTCATCACATCCCAATGCTAGAAATATCATTTCAATGGACTTGATCCATTACACATCTACCACAGGATTATTAGTTCAACTAAAACATTGGGGATTATGCTATATGAAATGATCGAACTTATGTATTGTATTTTTATTCATCATAAATTGAATAAGATTTCCTAATATGGTCATGATCTGCTTAACTCCGACACCAACTATGTTGACTTGCTCAGTGTGTAAATCACTATATTGTCCATGGGTATTGATTACCTTCCTTCTATTAGAGACCATTAATAAATAATATCACACATTGTGTTAGATCAAAACCATCCTGAGTATTGATCCAAAATTCACTATAAGTAATTATTATAATTCTCATGTTTATTTAATATCTAGTTCCTAAGTTTTCTACTAAACCTTATTTAATACTAATTGTAACAACCTTGTCCCCTATATCTCAGAGTTGGTGGTTATTTTATTACAATTTCATAGTTATAAGAGATCACATCACCAAGTATTAATCAGTTTAGTATTCTTGAATAACTATATACATACATGGTTCCCTTATTACATTAGTAATTAAACATAGAACATAAAAAGTAAAATAAACTACTTTATTTACACTTATTCAATGATTTCATCTTCATAACCACGGAAAGGAAAAAAAATAAATGGGTGAGATCAAATGATCAATAATGGTTACATATAGTAGAAACATAAATAAATAATAAGTGAAGCATAATCAATTTGGAATAATAAATATGTCAAGGTAAATAACTGAACACGCATGCCATTTAAAAAGTAACTAGATAATGTTATGAATCCATAGATTTTTTCATAGTGAAAATATCATGGATAAAATTAAATGAATACCGAATAAAGAAAATTCTTAATTACTGGACATCAGGTGTCTGGAACACAAACCACTACCATCATGACCTTTCATAAGATAGTTTAAGTCTGTGGGTAGAAACTTGTCTGATTCTTCTTCAAAACAAACACGAAGGTTTTTTTTCTAATGGATTTGTTTCATGAGACTTGAAAATGCATTGAGGTACTATTTATTCTCATAACCCACCTAACACTACAATTACAAAAAATTATTTATACATTGATTTAATTCAAGAACAACATTCCTTATCAAAATATCTGTTTTAATTATAGGATACAGATTTATCAATATTTCCCCAGTTAATCAAATTACATTCAAAGTAAACATTGTATATAAAAACATTGTATAGTTTAGGAAATAATATTATTCATGATATAAATAATATTGATATTTAAGATAAATATAATTCAAATGACAAATGATCTCAATAGGGTTGTAGATACACCACATTAAAATTATTTGGTTCACAATACCAAGTCTCACTGAATTGAAAATTAGGACAAACCCCTTACAACATTATAATCAGTTGAACCTTATACCCCATAAAATTAAAGATTATAAAATGAAACATTGAATACCAGTAATGTAAATAGATTCATGGTATGATATATCAAAGGGAATTATGTACACCACACACAATAAATAAGGGTTGAATAAGGAATATATCTTAAAAAGTAAAAGTGAGATAACAAGCCCTAAACTTATATCTAAAGGTATTTTTCACTTGTACTTAGTGTCCTAGATAATAAAATTAGATTCATTAATTTATTAATTAAGAAACTCTTAAACATATTTTTTATTTATTATAATTTTATTAAGTTCATTTATAGTCATTCTGATAAGTTATAATGTTTAATTTTCTTGTTCCTAGAGTTTTCATTTCATGGTTTTATGGTCGGTTCCCTTGTGTATAATTATGGGAGTTCTTGTCAAATAGAATAAAAACTTCAAAAGTTAAATTATTTAGTATTAATTAAATTAATGTATTTTAAATGGTCTCATATATCATTTGGTTATATTCTATGAGGATGAATCATTAGAAAAAATGTTGATGAAAGTTTTTTAATTTATTTTGTCAATTTTTACAACCATCACGAACTTATATCATTTTATTTAATATTATATTTATATATTGGTTCCAGAACATGATATAACTTATAATATGTATATAAAAATATTATATAACCACAATAATGGTTTTATGACCATACTTGAAGGTGGTAATGGAAAATTAAAACTCATCATCCACGAAGTTGGTGAATAGACACTTCACGAACAATGATTTCATTTTAAAAATAAAATAAGAAGATAAAAGATGTGATGGTTGATATTAAATTAATAGAATAACATTACATTATATATATGATATTTTATTTACCATTCCACTTTGTATATGGTATATTAGGAGACAATAATAAAATAAAAGAAATTAAAAGATAGAGAAGGAGGATTTTACCTCTTGAATGTTGTCTCCTTGGGAACCTTGTTAAGACACTTGGATTTGGTCTATTGGTAAGACCAAAAGGTCTTGGATTTGGGGGAGATTTTTGGGAAGTTAATTGGGTAGAATTTATACAATATTAAAGGCTTATAATGTGTGATAATAAGGTGTGGTGAGGGGTGGTATTTATAAAGGGGAAAGGGGTGTTTTTTAATTATTTTATTCATTAGTTTATTATTTTGCCTCAAGACTATCAATTGGGTTGATTACCATGACTAAATGTAGAAAATAGAGCATGTGAGTTTGACCTAATAAGTTATTACCTCATCCATACATAATCCATGACTTAATAATTCTTTTATTTATGTATAATATTAAATACTATAAATTACCGTATTTCACTATTCATTGAAAATTCAACTATTTTAGAAAAATTACAAAAATTAACCCTAAACATTTTTATTAAATTTAGATTTAAAAAATTGACTCGATTTTCCAAACAAAATTAAATATGTGAAATTTAATTTTTAATTAAAATCGTCATTTATTCGAAAAATACCAGTTTTAATATTATAACTGATGTTACGATAGTTTGAAAAATTAATTATGGTATCATGAAATTATCTTATAATTATAATACAACAAAATAATATTTTATTAATATATTTTATGGAAATAAATTTTATTTTAAATCATTATATTTATTATAAAATTTAAAATAAACATTCATGTTTCACAAAAATATCAATACTTAATTTATCATTTTTAAAACATTTATTTACTTATTCCATGATATAAATATATAATATTTTCATTTATGAGATACCTAAATTTTATTTATAATTTCTTATGTGATTTTATTATTCTAATGGTCATATAACTATTCCCAACATTCACATTACTATTCCAACAGTAGTGTTAATATTTAATAGTATATCACGGTTTGTTTAAGCTCAGTGTTGCATGCAACGTAAGCTATCGAATAAATTGAAATTTTTTAAGAATATGAATACCATAAATTAATTTGTTGTTATATATATCATATTTTTATTAAAAACAAACTTAATAAATTCAATGTAAATCATGAATGAATCACATCATTTTGCAAGGTAGTAGTTTGTCGTATACACGAACAATGTTATCGTATTCACACAAAATGGAAAGCATAAAGATATGTGTGATATAAAATTTAAAAGATCATAATAACATGATAAATATCATATATATAATATATAAACAAAAAATCCATCATTATGAATATCCTTAATAGTTGTTAAAGGAAAAATGAACGGCATCAGTTTGTGAGGTGGCAGTCCACCATGCACCTGAACCATGATTTTGTAACCCATATGATGGAAGTGGAGATGGTTGTAGTTCATAACCATAACATAACAATATATCATTATATTAAATATAATAAGTTTATTATGTAAGCTATATATAATAATAATTAAAGGGGTGGAAGAAGAAATAAAATAAAAACGCTCGTTGATGAACGTTTCCTCTTCTTCGGGTATCCTCCTTAAGGTTGCACTAAATTCCTTCTTAGGTTGGATTTATATACAAGAATTATAATATGAGGGGAGAATCTAGGAATTGATTTGGGTATTTATTTTCCAATAAAAATATGTTTGAATGTGTGAATAAGTGAGGACATGGGGTGGCCTTTTATAATTGGGGAAGAGGGAATACTTGGTATTTTTGAAAATAATTTAGTGCTCCCATGTTTTTCATATGTCACAAAGGTAAACAATAGACAATTATCGAACCTCATAGGTGGAATTTTTTTTAATATGTCTATAAAATGGTTTTTAGATAATTTTATAGGTTATTTACACCCTTATAATTTTAGTTTAACCCCATAATAAACTCATTTCTACCTTAACCATGGTAATTAATTTTTACTACATTCACAATTCATTTTGGTAAAAAATTAAGTTAGACTTATTATAAATTATAAATTATTATAATTTCAAATATGGAATCCATTTTTAGAAATTATATTCCCTAAAGTGACAAAATTTTATTTAAAACTAATCCTACAGATGTGGCGAGAAAGCAGATTATTAAAGCGAGAATGATCAAAAGATTACAATGTTTTTATATCCAACTTCAATATAAAATTAATTCCAATGACATAGATTGGATTAATATATGTATAATTAGAATTTTTATACTTTAAAACCAATTAAAATATAATTAAAATTTATAATTAAATTAAATGAAAATATAGTTTTCCATTAAAATTTAGTATTTTTAACTATTCATCAAAAATTAAACTTTTCAGAAAAATACCTAAATTTAAACCTAAGTTAATTTTGAAATTCTAAATTAAAAAATTAATTTTATTTTATCAAATTCGTTTTATAAAATATTAAAAAAAAATTCTTATTATTGTTCACATAAATTCATAAAAGCATTTTTACGAAAAAATAGTATTTGTTAAACATATAAAGACATTACCAAAAATTATAAATTTTATTATAGATGTGATTTAATAATATAAAAAAATATAATTGATATTTTAAAATTATTTATTACAATTAATATCCCTATGTTTAATCTCTATGTTATAATAGTTGTGTTTAAATAACTACATTAGTTGCATATCACGGTTTTGTTAAAACACAGTGTTGTATGTAACACAAGTTATGCCAGTATTGTGTGTAGTGAAAACATAAATTGGTATTGTTTAAAATAAAATTTTAACATGGTGTTTAATATAATACAATACATCAAAGAAATTTAATTTATTAGAAAAATAATTATATTCTTAAAAACACAGTGTGTTTCATTTGACCCCCCTTAAAATGAATTTCTCCCATAAAATTTGTCTCGGTCATCAAAGGTTTAATATTTGATAATAGAAAAAAAATTATAAATAAATAATAAAACATCTTTTAAAAAAGGGAGGTTGAAAATATAACAGTTACCCAAAGTAACTCAAAACTAGGTTTACATATAGGTGAATATGTGTGGGAAGTGAATATTTGGACATGGAATAAAATAATAAATAATTATAGAGAGTGACAAAGATCATTGATCATAAGAATGAGGGTGATCTAAAGAAACTTAACAACCACAAATCCATAAACCAAATATGAATCATAAGGATCATTGATATCATTAAAAATTATGATAAAAGTATATAATTTTATTTAATTTTCTTTTTCCTGATGACAAGATCTACTTTCATGATTTCATTCCATTTCATAAGTATAATATCATATAAAGTTAAACATAAATCATTTTATAAATGGTTATCCTCATGAACCATCAATAATATTGAAATTCCAAACTTTATAATGAAGTTCACTAAATTTATAAAAAAACATAACAGTAATCCCCCATATATCCTTAAGTGTCTCTTGATTGTCACACACAAAACATGTGAATATGTTCATCATGTATTCTCTTAAAACATGGTAATAACTTGAATTTTGATAAAACCTTATTGAAAACATGCAATATTCTTTATTCCTTAAATAAAAAACAGATTATTGGATATATTCCTTAAATCCAAAAAAAATTAACTCTATCAATGATTGAAAAAACCACTTTGTTAACAAGTTATTAATCAATTCCATGGTAAGCATTACTATATAATTAACTTATCCATAACCAACATATCTTTATCCCAACAAAATTATCTAAACATCCAGAACATATTTGTGGTTATCTCCCCCTAATTAAATTATCACCCATTCATTAAGTCACTTTTATAGTCCATCGATACCATTTAACATATTTTTGTAAAACCTTAATGAAAAACATCTATAAACAATCCTTGTATATATTCATATAATAAAATTTTGGAATTCCAATGCATAAACAGTTAGATTATTCCAACTCATACTTAAGACATTAACTAGGCTTTATCATCTTATTCCTTAATATATATTTCTTGTAATAATTCATTCATAGTCACTTTATCTTTAATAGAAACACCATTATTCATAAAACCTTTCTAGTTTACTTATTAAGATTTTAATTTAGGACATTGATTTTCATATTTCCCGTTCATTCCACATTTAAAAAATTCCACAGTTGAAGATACCTTAGGAAGACCATTATTATTATTTATTGTATTAACTAAACTTTTTATTTTTCCTTTACAATTACTTTCCATATTTCCTTCATTTCCACACTCAAAACATCTTCATATACCTATAAGTAATTCTATATAGTGGTTCTTCCCACATTATCAATGTATTGGAAACTGAATATTGTTTCTACAATGGTATCCATTACACGAACTCTTAGTGAACTTCACCACTCCCTTATTTGGTGAGTTTGGTTATTTGTTAAGGTGCACATTGTTAATCATGTTCTATGAAAACAGATTCGGAATAATAAAAATATCCTTTAATCCAGTCATCATCCCATTTAGATACTCATCAAAAAAATTATATCACATTCAATGGTAACTTAGTACCTTCTAGTTACCAACATTGACTAAATTTAGAAAGTATAGTGTGAGAAACAATAATCATAATGGTAAATTAAATAATCTTGAAAATCACATATATGATTTCTAATTCATGAAACCTTATTTTTAATCTATGACACCTTAGGTTTATCCTAGTTCATTCATAGTTATAATCTATTTAAATCCTTCATTACGGTTTATAAAGAGTTTGTCAATTTAAAAAGAATATCCTATAGTAATGTCAAACCAGGTGTGCAAAAAGGCTTCTTTCTATCCATCGCTTCCTGATTGAGTCCATCACAATATAGTGTTTATAGGTTTGTTACCCCTATGTACATCTATATCATATCCAAATCAACTATTAGTATCCATAAATGGATATAATTGTTTAAAAACCACTCACTTTATCCATTACTAATATTCCAGTACATTTTCATACACTTTGAATCATCCTTAGACTTATCCTTAGAGACATCCCTAGAAATATCCATAGAAATATCCCTAGGGGTCTCAATAATGTTTTTTCACCCTAGTTTCCAAAAATTAACAAAACCTTTAATATGATACCAACTATATTGACCAAAGATTCTCATACATGGATAATACATATTTTTAGATGAATATTCATTACATTTCACAAACATATTCTATAGGACCATAATAGTTTAATACCATTAGAAACATGAAACACAATATTCTAATTTGGTGAAAGATCTTTAATGTTTCCCAAAAAGATATTCCATTTTAGTACTATTTATAGACATACCCTATATAAATCCTTTCTTCATAACCTATGGAAAGGAAACCTAAGAAAGTGTGAGATTAGATGCTCAGTAAGGGTAATCATAACAGATATAAATATATGATCATATAAAAGAATAATATAAGCATAATCATATGTGATAATGAACATAACATACGAAGTTCATACCCAAGTATTCATAGATTATAAACATGAGTAATGGCATAATGATTAGCAGTTCATAGGATATTTATCATAAGGTAATCAACAAACATGATCCATGAGAGAATAATATTGGAATAAAACATATATTTGCGTCATACACATATGATTATAGCATTTAAAGAAGTATAAATAGAAATAGGTTCACTCATTAAGTTAAGGACATGAAATTAGGCCCGCTCATAAACTTAGGGACTTGAAACCAGGTCTGCGCAGAACATTATGGACATGAAATACAAGTCAATGCACAAAGTTGTGAACATGTAATGAGGTTTACACATAAAATTTTGAACATATAATCAGGTTTACACATAACATTATGGATATGAAAGACAAGTCCATGCATAACATCATTGTAGTCAAGGTTACTCCCTTGACCATCATAGCGGACAAAGTCCCTTACTAAACTAGGTTCCTTCTCAAACCTATTTATCTCATGAGATACAAATATTTACCCAATGCATTGCAGGGAGATATAGGTCTCAACCATATTTTTTAATAATTTAACCGCTTTCCTTAGTTATAATATAACCACCACCACATAATGAAAATCACATATATATATTTTTCACAAGATCATAAAACATTCATCATGTCATAACCGATGAAATGAAAAGTGTTTCATAAATTTTTCATCATATCATATAGAATAACCCATGAAAATAAATGGATTTTATAACAATTATATAATGTTATAACCCTTGGAAGATAAATACGTTTCATAAAATCCTTTTCATCATAAACATAAAAAAAATAGAGAAAAATAATAATGTTATCATTGGTTAATATCCACAGAAAATAATAAATTATATCAAAGGATGGAATATTAGTTGGAGGAATAGTTTTTAAAGATCACATAGAAACTTTCTTATTTAAAATAACCATTCTTTGAAAATAACTTTTTAAAACATAAAACATTTTCAAAGTAATTTTCTTTGAAAATAACCTTGAAACTTATAAAGGAAGCTTTAAAAATAATTTCAAACAATTCTTGAAGATAATTTCCTTTGTGTATTGAAAAATAATTTATTAAACCATAAAAAATTTTCAAAACCAATTTATTTAAAAATAACCATGAATACATATATAGAAATATTCAAGGAAAATAATGGTCATAATGACTATATGTTTTTTTCATGTCGTACATGTTAAAATAATGATTCAATTCACATTTTTAGTAAAATCCAAATAATTATTATTTTTTAAAAGGATATAAAGATTCATTTTTAAAAAAATGTAAAAACTAAATCATGGTTGTAAATTTATTTAAAAAAAAATTTAAATAAATGTTAAAAAAAATTGAAAACATTTTTATAATACACGGTTTAGGGAAAAGGGGTGTTCGATCGAAAAAATCATATTGAATATGGCTTGTGCCTCACAGAACATAAAGGTGGGATAAAAATCTCTTACTACATGAGTAACTTTGGAATCATAATCTCCATGAAATAATAACATTAATAGAAAAATTAATTTCCATGAAATGAGTTATATTCATGATATATCATGTCATAGGTAAGTATATATATGACACATAAGAAAAGAGTGGTGAATATTTCATAAGTCTCTCAGAAATAAAAGTGAGACTAGAAATCCCCTTAACTTAAGTCTTGACATCCAACGTACTCGCTCAAACCTCCTATATAGTAAATAAAATTTTATTATAAATTTATTATATAACCATATTCATATATATCATTACATATATTATTTTATTATGGCCTTTTATTACCTATTTATTAACAATTCCATGTTAAATTTATGTTTCAAGTAATAACGACTTCGTTTTTTGTATATGTTTTGATTTGTAGTATTTTTTGTACTATTAATTTGATCATGGTTAAATAATATCCCGAATTATAACAATTATATATATAATATATATTCATTATATATGTATTTATATTAATCTATAAAATTTTGTTATAGAAAATGAAATACACCATTAGTGGATATGATAGGTCGTACGTACGTATGAATGATGTTTTTTTCATTTTTTTCTTATTGAAAGAAAGAAAAGTAAATGATATAAATTATCATTAAAGAATAATTTTTATGTCATATACATTGTATATTTTTATTAAACTCATCCTTAATATATTTCATTAAATGTTTGAATGAATCACATCACTTCACGAGGTGGTAGTCCGCCGTACACATGATCAATGTTGTCGTATTATCAAAAAATAAAAATCATTAATGAATGTGTGACATTAAAATTATAGAATAATACTAACATAATAAGTATAATACATATAATATAAAAACAATAAATCCATCATTATTAAAATACTTAATAGGTGTTAATGGAAAAACAAACAACATCAGTTCGGAAGGTTGTATTCTGCCTTACACACAAATGATGATTTCGTAACCTATTTTATTGAAGTGGATATGGATATCGGTCATGACCATAACATAAAAAAATATCCTTTAAAGGAATATAATAAGGTTATTATATAATAATTATATAATAATAATAATTAAAGGGGGGATGAATAAATAAAACAAAAACACTCATTGATGAATGTTGCATCTTCTTTGGGTATCCTCCTTAGGTTTGAAATGAAAGCCTTCTTTGGTTGTATTTTTGTCCAAAGAAATGATTCTAGAATGAGGAGAGGTAATTTTTGAAGTTCTTTTTCCAGGTATTCTCCAAGACAAATAGGTTCTAAGTTTGGAATAAGGGATAACAGGGGGTGACCTTTCATAAGTGGGGGAGATGACACACTTGGTATTTTAAAAAATAATTGTGTGCTTCCACGTTTTTCATTTGTAAAATGGGTCCAAAATGGACCATTGTAGAACCATATAGGTTTAATGGTAGAAATATGTTAATACAATAGTTTTTATATATGTGTATAGGTTATTTTTACCTTTTTCTTTTCATTTTAACACCTAGTAAACCCATTTTTATCTTAACCGCAGTAATTAATTTTTTACTGCATTCACTATTCATTTTTTTATAAAAAGTGAGAATTGTTAGAAATTTTATATTATTATGATTAAAAATATGGAATCCATTTTTAGAAATTCAATTAATATAAGTGGAAAAAAATAATTTAAAATTATTCCCACAGACTTGACGAGAAAGTAGGTTTTTAAAGCGAAAATGATAAAATGTTTAAAAAGTTTTTATATACAATTTCAAAATGAAATAAATTGTAATGACTTAAATTGGATTAATAGATGTATAATTGAACTAAATATACTTTAAAACAAATTAAAAATATAATTTAACTTCCTTGATAAATTAAATGAAAATCCGGTTTTCAATTAGAATTCAATATTATTCACTATTCATCAAAAATAAAACAAATCTGAAAAATTATGAAAATTAAACCTAAGATAATGTTGACATTATGAATTAAAAAATTATATTTATTTTATCATATTAATTTTATAAAATTGTAAAATACTAATTTTATTATTTTTCAAAAAAAGACATAAAAACATTTTTTGAGAAAAAATTATTTTTGAATCATATAAAGACTATTGAAAATTATGTATTTTGTTATCAATGGGTTTTATTTATATAAAAACATTATAATTAATATTTAAAAAATATTTATCAATATTTATATCAATACATTTAACTTCTATGTTATAACTTTTAGGTTTAAATAACTATATTAACAATATATAATGGTTTTGTAAAAACTCAGTATTGCATGTAACATGAGATAAACCAGTGTTGTATAAAACATACACATAACTTTGTGTTGTGTATAAAAAAATATTAACATGGGGTTGTGTGTAATGAAATTCATCAAATAAATTTAATTTATTAGAAAAAATAAATTCATATAAACCTAGGGTTTTATATAAATTCTACCACATATAGAAATTTTATCATTCAAAATTAACTTCATTTTTAAAATAATCATGTCAAAATTTTATCAAAGTGAATTTTTGATAATTTTTCTAAGAGATTTATTTTTTGATGAATATGGAAAACTACTAATTTTAATTAAAAAATATATTTTGGTTTGAAGAAATTTCAATGTTTAATTAGGTTTTAGAATTCTTTCAAAGTAAAAAATGGTTTTATTATATTATTAAAAATAAATTTATGTTCATTGGAATCAATATAATGGTTGAATTTGGTATAAAAATATTTTTATACGTAAAAATGCATTTTTCTAAAGAACTTTTTTCATTGAATTTTTTGTTTTATCTTAAATTAGTTTCTACCACTTATAGATATTGAATCTTGAAAAATGGTTACCATATTTGGAATTATGATATTAAAATTTGATAAATGGATCCCTTTTTTTTCAATAATAATATTAAGCATAGTAAAACATTATTTACATGATAAAGGTAAAATGGGTTAATACGGATTAAAACTAACATGATAAGTTCTCAAAATTGGTCTAAAACAATATTTTAACTTATTTTATGAATATATTTTGGCCATTTATATAACCACATGGAAATGTATTTCTTTGATTATGATCATTATATTAATTTAATAAATGATAAAGTAAAATATGTCTCTATGTTGATGTTAATATCTCTAATGTTTTTCCATAAGGATAAAAATGGGATAAGTTTAGTTTTAACTATTTAATTTAAAGATAAATTAATTTTTTTATCTTTGTAATTTAATTTTAATTTTCAGTTCTTAATTAATTATATTAAATGATTACACAACACCATCACAGTATTTATTCATCTAATTTAAAAAAAAATAAAAGTACAAAAAATGGTTTAATTAGAGTGTTCTAAAAAAATTATAGATACAGGTGACATTTTATGGATTTTTAAGGATTGTATTCATATTCAATATTCTTATTTATGTATTTAAAGTAAAATTAAATGAACATCTTTAAAAATGACATTAATGATATTTATAAAAAATAATATTTTATTAAGTTATTTAAAATTACTAAAAAAATTATACTTGGCCAAGTGAATAAGATATGGTTTAAAACATCAACCATGGTCCATTTATTGTTATTTCTTCCTCCTATGGTATTATTTTGGAAGGTTAAAGGGTGGAAAACATCAGTGTTTTCTTAGTTTTCAAAAGGGGTAAAGGGGGTTAAAACAAAAAGATACGGGTGAAAATATAATGAAAAAATGTATAAATTTTATTTGATAATAATATTTAGAATCATCCTTATATCATGATATAATTATTTAAATTTGGATCTATTTGGATATAAAAAATAATTTATATTAATTTAGTATATAAAGAAATTCCAAGAATTTTCTACTCTACACTTATCAATGGACAACCCTTATCTCATTTACTTACACCACTTTTAGAAACCTAACTCATCCAAAGGCTACCCAATTCTATTATATAGATCATTTTTCTTATAATATATGTTATCTTATTTCCAAAATACCAACCCAAAGTCCCATATAAAGAGATTTAATGTGTACCAAGGATGTGGTAATCATTTTTACAAACTCCTTCAAGTTTATTTCTTCTAATACTTCCTATTAATGTCTTATAACCATCCAAAAAAACAATATATATATTATCATAAATATAATTAATCGCTATTATCATTATGGTACAAGATTATTTCATCTCTTATTCATCCTATAAAAATAAAAAACATTACTTGTGTCCACGTACAGCTTACCATCTCCACATAGTAGTGTAATTCATTTTTGATCTCCACTTTACATGTATGGTTTTAAATATATAACTAATTAATATATGTTATATTTATGAAAAAAAATATTCTAAAATTGTAATATCATATATACCCTCTCACCTTTCAATTTTTTGGGAAATAATAACATCACTCAAGTCTATGTATAGACTACCACATTTATGAAGTGATGAGATTCATTTTTCATTTATGCTTCACATGTATGGAAATACGGATATATTTAGGAATATATAAGATATATATGACATAAAAATATTGATAATGTGTACGTATAGCCTACCATATCTATGAAAAATGCAATTCATTTTTAAAAATCATTCATTTATTGGTAATTATAATTATTTATATATTGAATATATATGATATTTGTATCTTTAATAAAATTTTATAGATTATGCAACCCTAATAAGTATGTAAAAATCTAGACTACTCAGTTAAAACATATATAAAAAATAAAGAATTTAACTCCGAAAATAATGATAGTAATAAAATATTGTTAATAAATAGGAGATAAAATGTTATAAATGGATCATATCTGATATTATAGATATTAATATAGTTATGTTATAAAAGTATAATAAATTCAAATTTATTATATAATGTCTTAGATAACCTATGAGGAAGTTCAATTATGAGGTAAGGGGTTTCTCAACTCAATTTCAATTCATTGGGTTATAAATCCAGTTCATTAACTCTATTTTTCATGATTATGTGTGAAATGACCTCTGATTATATTATTTTTTATTTCCAATTATATTATTTATATTTATATTTTTGACACCTAATCTATTCATTAATTAATTCTCATTTCAATGATATCGTGGCACCCCAACTTGGGTGTCACTCAAGTTGCATCAAACCAGGTTGGCCACATGGCCTCAAGCACACCTCCCCATATGCTAGAGGCTACTAACTAGTAGTGAGGGCCTATGTTGTGACTATGGGGTGAATATTATCTCATGTTATAGAGAATCATAGTGAATAAAATACATATAACAGATAGATAACAATTTCATAATCATAATAATTAATAAATAATAAAAACATCATAAGATAAGTATAATCAACCATAAACGATAATCAACTCAAAAGTTGAACAAAAATTTATAAAAAATATGATGATGTAATTTTATTCCTCTATAGAGTAGGAAAATATGTCTACAAGGTGGAAGTAAAATAGTACATTATATGTTATACAAAGAATGAAAGGAACAAAAACTATACATGAATCCTGATCACTAACCCGGTCATCTTTTACCAAACTCCATCCTAAAAAAGCTATCAAGTTAGGTGTCCAAATAAAGATCTTCCCCTTATCAACACTAGTGATAATATAATCAATTCGGGTATCAGTGGAGTCCCAGATAGGTTTTGAGATAAATCTCAATAGGCAACCACCAATGATGTCTATACAATCCTTTCTGTGGACATAAACTGAATAGTGTGTATGTAAATATAAATGTAAAGGAATTCCAAAATAATAACTCATACATCCTTCATCCTTAGCTCATAATTTATATGAATGTGAGATCATTTAATTAATCCATTTTTATTTAGTTTATATAGGTATATTATGTGAAAGTGTTAGAAGCACTTAAATAGATCATAATAATAATGAAAGAGTATCCAAGGTAAAACTAAGGCATCCTTGGCCACAGGGGTCAGCCAACTCATATAAATAGCACATTCAGTCTGGAAATAAAAAGGGTTCTAAGTGTAATAAAAATGGAAATTCTCAAATCATTCCACTATAAATGAGTCTAACTGAGTCTATAGATCATTCCCATATTAATCTCAAGCTAAGAAAGACAATACCCAATGGATTGAATCCATGATTCCATCTGTCTAAAGATATCAAGCTATATCCAAATATTATATCCAAGGAATCCTAATATCCATATAGATAATGATGGGATCGTACAGTGTCATAATGGGAATCCTAAAATATAAAAGGTCCTTGTTCTAAGGTGTGTATCTTCCTTGGAAACCATCTCCTTTAATCAGAATGGAAACCTATTAGTGCACAAGTCATTCCCTCTAGAATCCATGGCTAGCTCAAATCTGACCACTCCCATAAAGATAAGATAATTCATATGAAATAGGAACCTTATACATAATTCATTGTTTAATACATTACCATGTATTACTCGTGCAATTTAATGAGTCATTAGGTTCATTCCATTACCTTTCATTAACATGAAAAGGTATATTAAGGACATGAAACCATTTATCATTTCAACTAATCAATAATTTATTAGGTTAATTGTTTTCCCTTTCAATAATCATGACAAGGTGAACATGGGAATGTAACCAATTACCATTAAATTGCATTTAACTATTCCATATAATACATATATAAATATACTTTTCATTAAACCATTTGATATTTATTTATTAAATTGTAACACTTTCCTTAGAAGTGTAATTTGAAAATTATATACAATATACATGTTCTATTCATTTTCAATTAATAATTCATTTGAATTAAAAGGAATTACCATTAACATGGTCAATCCAACACACCCTAATGGTGTCTCAATAATTATAAAAATGGGAAAAGGAATAAAAAAGTAAATAATCCTACTAGGGGTTGATAGTGTTGAGGTCACAACCTCCTACAGCATGAAGAACACATATTGAAAGGGCTCTAGATCACAAGAATAGAATTTATAATTAAGGAAGAATAATTTTAGAATCCTCTAACATTGAAATCATTATGCACACAATGATAGAAATTTTTAAATAGTAATACTTTTAGGGTAAAGTTATAGACCACCTACCTCGAGCCTATAACACTCTCCTCATCCACTATCATCCCTTAGTTGGCCTAGATTAGAAGAAAAATGCAGAATGGATCAATGCCCTAGAAATAGTGCATATGACCCAAAATAAAAATAAATCGTTGAGGGAAATATGAATAATGAACTGAGCCTATGGAATGAATAGATTTCTGAGAGGAATCCTACGAGATGATCAGAAGTCGAATAAGACTTTAGATGACGAAAGGGGATCAAAATCTATGAGGAGAGACCTGGGAGATCATATGGATGAATAAATGTTAATATTTCCATTAGAAGAGAGAAAATAAGTAGGGTGAGTTAATTAAAAATTTAAGATAATTTTATCATTTAAAAAATAATTGGGTCGCATGATTTAGACACATGGTTTAAGAAATTGTACACTAACACTTCCATTTGGATCTACTAAGAATTACATTGTTTTTTCATGAGCATGAGGCCCTAAGCACATAGTTAAGGAAAGTCATGTGCCTTTATTTCCCCTCTAAAATTCACCACACTATTAGGAGAAACCATGCGATATGGGATAGATGGTTTCTACTAACCATGTGGATGAGTTCATTCATTCACCAGCTGGGGTTCTGAGCTGAGAGCAAGCCCTAAACACCCCCCTAAAACTTTTATAACCTAATTAGGCATCCTTAATAGGTCCATGATAAAGAATTAGAAATAAATTTAAAGGATTTTTACCTCATATAAAAACTTGGGTTCTTATATTCCTTCCCCCTTTAAGGAACTCATCCCTATGTTACCTGTCCAAGGGTGGAAAAACATCATCGGAGAAAAAATCTGGCCACTAGACATGTATGTTGACCTCCTGCTCCCATGTATCATCCTATACATGAATATTATTCCATAACACCCATACTAAAGTGACATAGCATCCTTAAAGATAATTTTTTCTTCGGTCAATGATGCGTACAAGATACTCCTCAAACAAAACATCAACATCCAACTTAACATCCTCAGGATCAAAAGTATTAGAAGGGTCAGAATGATAACAAGGAAGCTATGAAACACGGAATACATCATGCATGGAATAATACCTATAAGGTAGAAGAAACCAATAGTCTACTATCCTGACTTTGTCCAAGATCTCAAATGTCCTGAAAAAATGTGGTGACAGCTTACCTTGCCTCTATGCCCATCTATGCCCATGACTGAGAAATACCAAAAAGAAAACATGATCCCTGACCTCATAATACAGAGTTCGTCGATTAATATTAGAATACATTTATTTCTAGACTAAGTAGTATACATACAGTTATTGATCAATTGTACATGCTCCAAAGTCTCCTGTATGAGATAAGGAACTAGTAGCGCCGCCTCACCTACCTCAAGCGAGTACAGGGGTGGATAGAATGACCTACCATATAAGGCCTCATATAGAGCCATTTAAATCATCTCTTAATAATTTTTATTGTAGGGGAACATAACAAGAGGGATATATATCTTCTAATAACCACTTAAATCTAGGAAACATACTAGGAATATGTCCTATAACACTTGTATGGTCTGTTCCAATAGGTCATCGGTATAACAGTGAAAGGTTATACTTAGAAGCACCAATTTAAGCATAACACTATGTATCCTCTACCAGAACCTCGATGTGAAATGAGAATCCTTGTCTGAAATGATTTTATGAGGGACCTTGTGTAGTCATATGATCTCATTAACATACAGTCTTCTCAAATCATCAACTAAGAAAATCTCATTCAAAAGAAGTGGGCTACATTAGTTATTTGGTCCATCACAATCCAAACCGTGTCACTGCCTTGCAGCGACCTTGGTAAACTGACTAAAAAACCCATTAAAACATCTTCCCATTTCCATTATTGGACCAACAATGGATATAACATGATTCAGGATGCTGGTTCTCTTCCTTCACCTATTGATAGGTGGAACACCTAGTGATAAAACCCGCTATCTAACAATTCATCACATGCCACCAATACTAGTGATGCATATCATGATACATATTGATGATTCTTAGATGAACTGCCCATTGAGATTCATGGGACACTTTCATCAGTTCCTCTCTCATATCTATGAGAACCTAGACACTCCCATGTATACATAATATGTTCTCTTCATTAATAGATCAATCTAAAAGTTGGTCCTCGCTAGAAATACTCTCCTAGAGAACCAGCCCCTCAAGATCTAAAAACCTCCTTCTCCTTGCCCTATTCAAAAGGGAATAGGTAAATACTAAGGAAAAAATAAAAGGTTACTCATGAATCATGAAACTCAAGATTCATATTAGAAAATAGGGCCATAAATTTCCATTCATCACTAGATTTCTGTACAGCCTGTTCATGATTCTTCTAGCTCAGCACATTAGTTATTATATTTCCATTTTCAGCTGTATAGGTAAGCACAGAGTCAAATGACTAAAGATATTAAACCATATTAACTATTTTAGATTCATGTCATGTTGTGTAAAGATATATTTGAGGCTATTTTAGTTCGTATAAACCAAAAAGCACTCACCCATCAAATAGTGTCTCCATAATTACAGGGCATGAAAAATTACTGTTAGCTTGAGGTCATGCATCGACTATTTACACTTGTGAGGTCTCACCTAAAGATACCTATATAGAACAAATATTTTCTTATACATCATCATAGCACCTATCCTGATGCTTTATGTATCAAAAAACACTGAATAGTTTATTCTAGTCTCTAGAAGGACCATAACTGGTGCCAAAGTAAGCCTTCCTTTCTGCTCTTGAAATGATTTCTCACACACTTTAGAATATAAGAACTTCACTTCTTAGTAAGACCATTAAGAGGTGTATAAAGGTGTGAAATTATTATATGAAACTCTTGTAATATCTATCCATCCCAAAGAAACTTTTTATATCAAACACATTCTTGGGATGCTTCCAGGAAACCATAGCACTCTCCTTCTTTGGGTTAAGAAATACTCATGATTTTGATATGATATGATATAATAAGTGAACTCTGTCAATATAGAAGTGTCACTTAATAATCTTACAAAATATTTTATGCTCCCTCAGTGTATTCAAAATGATCTACGGATGTTTATCATGGTCTTTCTAATTATGAGAATGCACTAAGATGTCATCCACAAAAACCGTGAAAAGGGATTCTATATAGGGATGGAAAACCCTATTCATCAACTACATGAAAATGGTGGGCATGTTAGAAAAACTGAATGGAATAATAAGATACTCATATAGACCTTACCAACTCCAGAAAGTCATACGTGGTATATATAAAGGCCTCACTCAAACCTGAATATAGCCAAATATTAGGTCGATCATTGAGAAGACCCTAGATCCTCATAGATGGTAAAATAGATCATATATTAATGGAAGTGGATATAAGTTATTAACCATAAAATTGTTCAACCATGGGTGATACATGCATAAAATAAGGGTCACATCCTCCTTTTTAGTGAAAATCACAGGTGAACCCCAAGAAGAAGTGTTGGATCGGATAAAACCCTTTGATTATAAATCCTCCAACTGTCTCTTTAACTATTGAAGCTTAGTAGGTTCCATTTTATATTGAGGAATAAATATATAATATTCTCCTAGAACAAAAATAATTGTAAACTCTACCACTCTCTTAGAAGGTAATCCAGAAAAATCTTCAGGAAAGACATCCATAAAATGATCTACCATAGAAGGTAAATCTATCAGATGTATTCCCTTCCCCTTCATGAAGATACTAGAAATCAGGGTTCTTAATCCACCTAGACCATGATTCTATGGTCTATCTTTATTTTCTTGGATATTCTAATCACCAATCTAAAGATAATCACCGACCTCTGGTGATGTAAATGATACCCTATGACGATAGAAGTCCACATAGGCATGATAGGGAACCAAAAATTTGATCTTGATAATGATATCAAATCCTATCATCTCGAGGGTGAATATGTCACAAAAGAAGGGATAACTTTATACCTCAAAGGTATAGTCCCCATATTGGTGCATTCCCTTTTACCACACTCCCAAAGGTGTGTCCAAGGTCATCACCCGAAAAAAGTACTGAATTTCTATCTGAAGCCTTTCCTTGGTTAATAAAGTGATAAAGGAGTGATATTCCCCTATATAGAACAAAGATGATACGATATTAGAGGCTATTATAATAGTACCTAATATAGTATATGTTATTTCATTCTCCTCCTTAGTTATTAGTTATAATGCAAGTAACTAGCCTAATCCATGGTGATGTGCTATTGTTTGACTACCCTAAGTAGGTCTGCTCCCCTATAATTGATAATCAGAAGTCTGGATACCATGACCATGAATTTATTTTCGACATGTCCTATTGGTTCTAATCCAATTCCATGTCTAGTGTGGAGAATCTTATCCTTCCCCTAAAGTTTAAGCTAGTACAGACCCTCTTCCACTCAAAGTGAGTAGAATGTTCTGATATAATCTTTAAAGATGACACATACAGTCACAATCACGACACTAAATAGGGATTATATGTCACCAAGGCATCATATTCCCATTCTTCCCATACTAATGGCATATAATATAGTTTCCATTGAGGATACTTTGGCCACCACTGCTTTAATAAGAAATATCAAGGCTATGATTCCTAATACCAAAAACACTACTGCCCTATCTTGGCACTGAACCCATTAAACTAATACTATCAACTTATATCATGTTTTGTTCAGTGATAATATCCTGATTACTAATTTCAGAAAAGGTACTTAGGAAAAAAAACATCCACCTACCAATGGATGGCATACTTTATTAGATCCTTGAAACATCTCGCTTGTGATAGCTCATCACAGGCTAGAGGCGGTGTGAAGCGCTGAAACTCAATAAAAGGACCTAAGTTTTCCATGAAGGAAATATCACCCTACTCTAAATTCATAAACTCTCCGGATCAATCATATCTCAGTGCCTAAGGGAAGAAGTAATTAGAGAAGCTAGTCTGGAAGTCCACCTGAAACATGCTCTGATGATGATTAGCATGAGTGATCACATCCAACCAACATTTAGAGGAATCATAAAGCATGTAGAAGGAAAGCATGACCCTATTCATTGGATGTGTCTCCAGATAATAAAATATGGAAATAATGGCCTCTATCCAATACTGGTCTACTTAAGGAATTACATCCCCTAAGAAGATGGAAGGATGTTTCTGTTATAACTCACGAGTCGGATCAGTCATAGTAGGTGAGGGTTATAAAGAACATTTCATAGACTGAATCAGACATAGGAAACTCTCTCATAGCTGATCATTAGTTCTTATTTTGTAAATGATAGTTGGTTAGTCATGTGGAACTACTGGTGGGATCACTGGTGGCATAGGGCCCACCACCTCCGAAGCATGATCGTCACCACCTTCCTGGGTGTCACTAATTGGATCTAGTCACCATATAAATTGGAACCAAACCCAGACCATGGAAAGTAACGAAGGGTGCTACCTATCCCCATGGTCTGGAACAAGTTCTTGGGTATCATAAATAATGGTTTGGGAATGATTTACCTAAATTAGGATGCATAAAACAACCAAACACAATCAATAAAAAGAATCTGAAAATTCATGCCAAACAAGCCTTAATTAAAAATTAAGAACAGAATACAATGTTTTTAACATAACACAAGGGGTACCAAAATACAAAATTAGTATAAAAAATAACCCAAAGGCCACCACAGACAAAGGGTCATCACCCACGAGCCGTCTCCACAACACCGTACAACGGAAGCAATTAGAAACCCAAACCGCCGTCTCAAAAAGCCTTACCATTACATGTGTCAAACAAAACCAAGTCTAATTACACCCAAAGGTATAAGTAGGGTGTGATCCTATCTCCAATAGTATATCAACCAAATATTCCATGTGACAAGAATTATAATATAAAAATCATGTGAGTGTTATAAACAAAGAATGGTATCAATAATTTCTAAAGGTGCATCTTTTAAATGAAAATAGTTTTTCAAGTGGGTAACTTTAAAGAATAGGTACATTTAAATAAATCATGTAAGATACTAGATTTTCCATCCAAACACACAATAATCCAAAGATAAATTCCAAATAGTCAATGATCACTCATGATGGTAACACCCCCAGGCACTAGTTAGTTGTGATCCCCAAGTACCTCGCATCTCAGTGTGAAAGTAACCATAACAATGTCTTTTCTCGTGCATGAACCACTAGTAGGGGAATCACCCATAACATAGTGGTCCCCAATATCATCATAATCATAGTTATGTTAGTTTTTTCAACATCAAACTTTATTAGTGAAATAGGGACAAAACCACTCAGAATCACTAGCATGCTAGTACACATCCACCCACCTAGATACCTGGGATTCCTTCTTTGTGTTAAAACAAGTTCCAATTGCTAAAAAATTCCATTTACAAATAAAAACACCCATTCTAGTAATATATACTCAGAACATTATCTAAACATGCTTTTCACCATTAGTATAACTCAAACAAATGCTTAGAATTTCCATAAAACAATTACACAAATTATAAAAAAACTTTGCACATAAAATCCATTTAAAATACCTCTTTTAACACAAAATCCATTCCAGTAGGACACCAATCCAGAATTTTCATCACTAAAATATTTTTATAAATCCATTCTATGAATTATAAAACAACACCAATTGGTATAACATGAAATACACAAGTAAAAACACCCATTTTCACACAAAATTGGCACTTAAAAATCAACTGCTTAATAAATGCTAACAAAAATAGTTTTTCACTAAAAATAATGAGATCATAACACAAAATAAATATAAATCCATCAAGATAACTCATTATACAATGATTTCACATGGAATCACCTACCACAAGTGTCAAAAACACCAAATCCTTGTGCAAAAGTTCAACCGCACCACCGCCGCACCACGAGGGAGTTAAATCAAACCTAAAACCACAATATTATAATAATAAACCTGAGATAAAATCCTGGGTTTTAAGCCCTAATTTTTGGACATTATGAACTTCAAGAAAAAATGGAATAAATCCTAATAAAATGGGATGAGGAAGGAAGGAAACCCACTTACTTGAGATATCTTGAATAAATCACCCCAAATACACCAATAGGTGAATCTCTAAGCATCCAAAACTGATATGGAGGTTAGAATAAGGATGAATAGTTCAAGTGGGAAATGAAATGGGGAAAAAAGAGTAAAAAATTAAGGATCTATGAAAGAAATAAATTACCATTTCAAATATGGATGATTTGAGAAATCCTGACAAATTTTTTCCTAATCCGTGATGAAGATGAGATCCAAAGAGAGAGAAACAAACATGTGGGAATGTCTAGGAATTTTGGTCTTAGGTGAGATGTAGAATCACTAAAAAACATTAAAAATTGAATGATATGTGAAATAAATAGTTTTTTTTAATAGGAAATGGGCTCACAGGTTGACCCAAATCATTAATAAATCACCCAAATACACCATTATTATGGATTCATTAGGGGTCCAAATAGATATGGTGGTTTTGATAGGTCAGGTTAGGCCAAGTAGGAAGTGTAATGGATGAAAATTGTGAAAAAAAAGGAGTTATAAAAGAAACAAAATTTGTTTTTAAATATGGAAATGGGCTCACGGTAGGTCGCAAATCATGAAAACCCACCATTTACTTCAAAAATGCATGGGAAACCCCCAAAAATCAAGAATATAAATTACATGAAAATACCTTTAAAATAAGTCATGTATGTGACAATTCTCCCCACCATGAAATAATTCACACCTTGTAAAGTCAACCCGATGCTGGATCCGAAAACAAGAATGGGTACTCTTTCTCGACCCACAACTTCTGCTCTAGGGTTTTGTGGACATAATTCCCATGCTTAAAAAGGAACTGAACTAGTGGAATAGACTTTACTCAAATCACATTCTCTTGGGAATCAACTATTTTTACTGGCCACTCAAAAATAGAAAAATGAGGCTCTATATCCAACTCCTCCCAATTCATCACATGGGACAAATCAGGGTTGTACTTCTTTAGTTGAGATACATGGAAGACATTGTGGATAGATGTCAAATGAGAAGGCAAAGCTAACCAGTATTCCACCTTTCCAATACTCTCAGTAATATCAAAAGGTTTTATATATCTTAGTGTTAGCTTTCCCTTATTTCCCGAGCGATGATGACGAAGATGAGGGGCCACTTTCAAGAATAGCTTATCTCCCACTGAAAACTCTAGGTCTCAACACCTCTGATCTGCGTATGATTTATGGAGACTCTGAGCTGTCAATAAATGATGTCTGATCAACTTGACCTTATCATACATATCTTGAACAAGGCTCAGCTCCCACAGTGAAGTCTCACCTATCCGAGCCCAACATAGGGGGACCGACAAGGCTGACCATAGAGCACCTCAAAAGGAGCCATTAGAATAGATGATTGGTAACTGTTATTATAGTAAAATTCAACCAATCCCAAATGGATATCCCAATAACCTTCTAAGTCCAAAACACATGCATAGAGCATGTCCTCCAGTATCTGATTTTCCCGCTCTTTCTGACCATCCATTTGAGGATGGTATGTCGTGATCATCTTAATCTACGACCCCAAGGCCTTTTGAAGGCCTTCCCAAAATCGAGAAGTGAAATGGGGGTCTTTATCGGAGACAACTGTTGATGGAACACCATGAATCCTTACCAACTTCTGAAGATAAAAATGGCCCAACTCATCAACTTTAGTTGTATCTTTGATCATAATGAAGTGGGATGATTTGGTTAGATGGTCAATCACTACTCATATGGCATTCTTACCCAGAGGTGTACAAGGCATGCCAATAATGAAATCCATGGTGACCCCATCCCACTTATAAGTAGGAATGGGTAGAGGATGGAGAAAACCAAAGGGCCTTTGATGCTCCGCTTTCACCTGTTGACATGTATAGCATCTCAACACGAAGTCAACTATATCTTGACTCATACCTAGCCACTAGAATTGATGATGCACATCATAATACATCTTGGTGGAACCATGATGGAAAACCCACCGAGACCGGTGGCTATCCTACATTACCACCTTCTGTAGAGATGATGGAACTACTGATTGGACCTTGATGCACAAGATGCCCTTGGGAGATGATGACCAATTATCAGACGTCTCCCCACCATGAAGAAACTACCTTGACCACTAACAAATCTCATCACTGGGTTGTTCCTGCTGAATCAACTCTAAGAGAGAAGGAGTTAACTGAATGATCTCTAAGAACGTACCTCCACTATGCTCCTTGGTATCCACATGCATCTGAGAAAAGAGCCCCATCAGAGTCCACTCGTCACTGGAATTCCTCAAGTATTGCACTAGTACTTTTCTACTCAAACCATCTAACACCACATTTACCTTTCTTGCGGTATAAAAAAATGTAAAATTCAGACCCCTACAAGTACTTGATCCAGTGGCCCTGCCTCATATTGAGACCCTTCTGAGAGAAGATGTAGGCCAAGATTTTGTGATCAAATTAGACCACAAACTTTACCCCGAAGAGGTAGTCACGCCAATTCTTCAAATCAAGCATCACAGATTCTAAATCCAAGTCATGGGTTTGATAATTCTTTTCATGTGGTCATAGTTGATGAGAACCATATGCCACCACATGATCACCCTACATAAGATCACACCTAAGACCCATACCTGAAGCATTGAAATACACCACATTCCCCTTTACAGCCTTTGGAAAAGTTATCATGGGGGCGGTATTCAACCGCCTCTTTAGATCCTTGAATGATTCCTAACATTTTAAGCCCCATACAAACTTCACCCCTTTTCGGGTGAGTGTGGTCATGGGCGAAGGAAGTAGAGAGAAATCCTGAACAAACTGCCTATAGTAACCAACCAGGCTGAGGAAACTCCTGATCTTGAACACATTCTTTGGCTACTCCTATGACATAACCGCACTGATCTTATCTGGGTCCACTAAAACTCCCTACTTCAAGATCACATTCCCTAGAAACATCACCTCCTAGATCCAAAAGTTTCACTTAGACATCTTTTCATAAAGGTGGTGATCCCGCCAAGCTCCCAACATGATTTGAAAGTTATTCTCATGATCCTCCTCAGATCTAGAGTAAACTAGGATGTCATCCACGAATACCATGAAAATAGAGTCAAGATAATGGTGGAACACCCTATTCATGAGTTCTATAAAGAACAATGGAGCATTGGTCAATCCAAAGGACGTGACTAAGTACTCAAAGTGGTTGTACCTGCTTCGAAAGGCTGTCTTCGGGATATCTGCATCTTTCTACCTGAGTTGGTGGTAACCCAAACACAAGTCTATTTTATAAAACCTCTTTTCCCCCTTAAACTGATCAAAAAAGTCATTTATTCGAGGCAAAGGATATTTTTATTTATGGTTACCTTGTTTAGCTTCTGGTAATAAATGCATAACTGGGGGGATCTATCAGCCTTATTCACAAATAGAATAGAAGAGGCCCAAGGAGAGACACTCGTGTGAATGAATCCTTTAGATTCTAAATCTTCCAACTTTATCTTTAATTCCATCAGCTCGGTGTGGTCCATACGATATGAGGGAAGAGATATCGGTTGTGTTCCTAGTGCTAAATTGATCGAGAACTCCACATCCTACTCTAGAGGAAATCTTGAAAAATAATATAGGAATGCCTCCAAAAACTCATCCTCTACATGAGGAAGTCCACCTTAAAGAGCATGACCATAATCCTATAGTGCGAGAGATGATAACTGGAAGAAAGTATTCCCCAACTCTGGGAGTGGAGGACCTACATGACCCGACCGAGGATACCAATCCCCAAGGAAAACCTGATGACTCCCATCAGGTGTTGTGAAACTGGCTTTTCGCCCAAAGAAATCAATGTGTGCTTGAAAGTGTACCAGAAAATCCATTCCAAGTATCACGTCAAATAAATCCATATCTAAGACCAAGAGTTCCTACTCCATCTCAAACTCTTACATAGAAAGCACACATGACGGGCACCTGAGACCCTGCTCCTTCTTCTTTCCAAGAGACATCTCCAACTCCATCACAAAAGACAAAATATCAATTGGGAAATTCATCATGTTCACAATACAGATAGAGATGAATGAAACAGATGCACTGGTATCAAAAAGAGAAGCAGTTATAGAAGATACAATCAAAACGGTACCTAGAACTGTTGACGGTCCCACCTCTGATCTCGTTGGTTCCTGATCCACCACATGAAGATGCCTAGTCTCTACCTAAGAATGAATGTTTTCATGGGGATATTCCTTGAACTAGATCTTCCCATAAGATGATCTGTCCCTACCTCTATGGACACCAAACCAAGATCCCCCCATCCTCGATGGCTTCGACTGAGTAGGAACTCCCTTGGAAGCCACTAGTCCTGCCCCACTTGAGAGTGTACATGCCATCCTACAAAAATAAAGAAAGTGTACCATACCTCCACACTAATAACAAGGATTCATATGATATGTGCATGTTGTTCGGTTGTTCCTGGACTTCCCACACTGGTGGCACATGACAGACCTCGCATCAGAAGCCACTAAAGAAAACTTCTTGGAAGGTTGGCCTGAGCTGCCACCCCCTTCTTCCCCTACTCCTCTCGCTTCCTTTTCTTATCAAAAGAACCGCCACTTCCCATTCCTGATACTATCCGAGAGAAACAATCCCTCCCCTTGCAGTTGATATCCACCATGTAAGCTCTATCAACCACTTTAGCATAGGTTTTCATCTTGAATAGGAAGACCTAGGAATAGATCTCTGGCTGCAAACCCCTCTCAAACTTTTGGGCCTTTATCTTCTCATTAGAGACCATTTTCAGAGCATACCGGACCAACTCAGAAAAATGGTTAGCATACTCCATCACTGAAAGATCCCCCTGAACAAGTTCTATAAACTCTATAGATTGATCATATGCCAAAACTTCAGGGTTGTACTGGTCATTGAAGATAACCTTGAAGTCCTTCCAACTCATCTGCTCGTGCTTCCCAACTTGAAGCACTAATTCCCACTACCTTCGGCTGGGACCCTCTAACCAAAAAGAGGAAAATTTCACCCTGACCTCCTCAGGTGTGTCCAATAACTCAAACATTTTCTCAATTTTTTTGAGCCACTCCTCTACTTCTTGGGGTTTTGTGCTACCTTGGAAAGTATGAGGATTATTTTTCAGAAACTCCTGGGCTTTGTACTTCCTAGGACTGGTATCGTCTTCTCTAACATGAGCTAAAATAGGATCTATTACATTTCATAGATCTTGGACAGCACAAACCATATCCTCTATTATCCACTAATTATGCGGTGAGGGATAACTCTCTCTGGCTTCCTCCCGTGGGTGCATTTAAGCTTTTCTGGGAGGGATGTTTCTACAAAAGGAAAAAATAATAAGAGAAAAATCAGTGAAATAGTTATGAAAATTTTTATCAATAAAATCAAATGTAAATAATCCAAACACATTAAGACAATAAAATAAACAACTACTTCACCCATGCTTGATGTCCACGTGCAGTTTGCAGCCCACACGTCTCACCTGGTAGTGAAGTCAAACAAACAATTCCAACGTCCCATGGTGACTCGAGGTCTGTCATGAGAGGTGTAGATGAGAAACCCTACTCATGACCAAAAATCCAAGCCTCGATAGTCCTATCTCTTGTTTAGCCCGACTCATCCCAAAATAATAATATAACCTAGAAACACTAACCTCCTCTTATACCATTTTGTCATGAACCGGATCTATTCGCCATCAAAATCGGCACCAAACTTGGCCCATGGAAAATACAGAAGGGATTTCTATATCCCCATGTTCTGGAACAAGTTCCTAGGTATCATAAATAATGGTTTGGGAATTATTTATCCGAATTAGGATACAGAAAACAACCAAAAACAATCAATAAAATGAATTTGAAAATTCATGCCAAAAAAGCCTTGATTAAAAATTCAGAATAGAATACAAGGTTTTTAACATGACACAAGGGATCCCAAAATACAAAAGTAGAAGTAAAAACAACCCAGATACCACCACATGATAAGGGTTCATCACCCATGAGTTTTCTCCACAACACTTCACAACGGAAGCAACTAGCAACCCGAACTGTCATCTACAAAATCCATGCCCTTACCTGTATCAAACATAACCAAGTATACTTACACCCAAAGTTGTAAGTATGGTGTGAGCCTAATCTCAATAGGATACCACCCAAATATTCCATGTTACAAGCATTATAAGATAAAAATCTTTCAAGTGTTCTAAAACAAGAATGGTAGCAATAATTTCTAAAGGTGCATATTTTAAATGAAAATAGTTTTTCAGGTGGGTAACCTTAAAGAATAGGTACATTTAAATAAAAATTTTAAGCTACTTAATTTTTCATCCAAACACACCATAATCCAAAGATAAATTCCAAATATTCAATGAGAACTCAACACGGGAACACCCATATGCACTAGTTAGTTATGAGCCCCAGGTACCACGCATCTCGGTGTGAAAGTAACCATAACAATATCTTTTCTCATGAATGAGCCACTATTAGGGGAATCATCCATAACCTAGTAATCCCCAACATCATCATCATCATATTTTTTTTAGTTTTATCAACATCAAACTTGCTAAGTGAAACAGTTACAAAACCACTCTCAATCACTTACATGCTAGTACACATCTACCCACCTAGATACCTGAGTTTCCCTATTTGTACTCAAACAAGTTCCACATGCTACCAAATTCCATTTACACATAAAAGAACTATTTATGGTCATACTCACTCAAAATAGTATCTAAACATTCTTTTCACCATTTTTATAACTCAAAAAATATTAGAATTTCCATAAAACAATTACACAAGTTATAACGAAACTTTGAACATAAAATACAATTAAAATCCCTATTTTAACACAAAATTAATACCAATATTACACCAAAATATAATTTTAAACACTTAAACATTTTTTTTAAATCCATTCCATGAATTATAAAACAATACAAATTGGTACAACATGGAATGCACAAGTAAAAAACACTCATTTTCACACAAAATTAGCACTTAAAAATAAACCTTTTAACAAATGCTTCCAAAAATAGTTTTTGCACTAAAAAAATTGGATAGGAACATAAAATAAATATAAATTCATCATGATAACTCATTATACAATGCTTACACATGGAATCACCTACTACAAGTGTCAAAAACACCAAATCCTTTTGCGAAAGTTCAACTGCACAATCTCCACAACACAAGGGAGTTAAATCAAACCTAAAACCACAATATTAGATCAAGAAACCCAATATCAAACCCTATGTATGAATCCCTACTTGATGGACATTAGGAAATTCAAGAAAAAATGGAAGAAACCCTAAGAAAATTGGAGTAGGGAGGAAGGAAACCCACTTACTTGAGAGATCTTGAAGAAATCACCCCAAATACACAAATAGGTGAATCTTTGAGCATCCAAAACTGATATGGAGGTTTGAATAAGGCTGAGGAGTTCAAGTGGGAACTTAAATGGGGAAAAATAGTAAAAATGAAGGAGTTATAAAAGAAACAAATTACCTTTTCAAATATGGATGATTTGAGAAAGCCTGATAAATTTTTCCCTGATTTGCGATGAATATGAGCTCCAAAGAGGAAGAAACAAACATGGGGGGGCATGCCTAGGGCTGTTGGGCTCAGTTGAGAGGTGTAATAACTGAAAAAACATTAAAATTTTAATGATATATGAAATAAATATTTTTTTTTAAATATGAAATGGGCTCATGGGTTGGCCCAAATCCTGAATAAATTACCAAAATCTACTATGATTATGTATTCCTAATGGTTCCAAATGGATATGAGGGTTTTAATAGGTCAAGGTAGGACAAGTAGAAAGTGTAATGGATTAAAAAATTTGAAAAACAAAGGATTTATAAAAGAAACAAAATTTTGTTTTTAAATATAGAAATGGGCTCACGGTTGGGCCCAAATCATGAAAACCCACAATTTCCTCCAAAAATACATGGTAAACCCCCTAAAAAAAGCAAGAATATAAATTACATGAAAAATACCTTTAAAATAAGTCATGGATGTGACACTAGGAATGAATAGTGGATGTTGTGGAAGCATAGATATATAAATTTCAAGCACACAACACAAAACAAATTCAAAAACATATAAAAGAACTAGTGGAAGCATGTAATGCTCTGACCCCAGTTACCTAGAGTTGGTGAATTATTAAATTACATTGGAATGATACAAAGAATCATGTCCTGAAGAACCGATCAGTTTATTAGCCTTGGAAGTACTAGATGCATACATAAGTTTTACATTACATTATGAAATGGAAAACAATAACATTGTGTCCCTTTTGAACACACTCTTATCCCTTAGCCTATTCTTGGAGGTTAATCATAATATAATTCTTCACATCCTCAGAAAAATAAAACATAAGAAATGGGTGATCTCAAATGCTCAGTAAGGATAATCATATAGTGGAAACTATCATTAATAAGCAAAAACATTTAAGATAATGTATAATATTAAAACACAAGCCTTTTAAAATTAATCTTCAGCATAATATGGAAAAGATAAATCAAATAATTCCATTTACTTATTCACATGGATATTCTACTAGTCGAATAATCACATGTAATATCAATAGCTAATTTCATAATGATGGAATGCATAATGTCAGACATCATAACCACATAGTCAAGGCATCATACTAAGACTACAAATAAAGTTTTGTCAAGGCCTTGTGCCAATACACTAATTTGTCTCATGAGACCTACCGATGCATCGAGTAGATATAGAGGGCTCCACTCATTACTTACTAAGTCCAATGCATTCCTCATATGAAAAGGTTGAAACATAATATAAATATTCGTATTAAAACTAGCATATGAAATGTCAATACTTTAACCATAAACCATGAATGGTATAAAAATAGAACATCCACAGTCAAACATATCACAAAACCTTCAATACAATATAGAAGATTTAATCATAATAAATCATCTTCAAATGATCATAAGATCTATCAATGGATGTTGACATAGATTAAATCAAGACTATTTGAGAGAAATATATCCTTCTATTTTGAAATTATTTAAAATTAATTTAATTATAAAAGAAGCATTGATTTTGAAAATATTCTAATAAAATTGTAAGGGAAGATTTGAAGGTGTTATAATGGTGGAAGATATCTTCACCCGCCGTATAAGTTAAAAAAACATTTTTTTGTTAATTTGTCAAAAAGGTCATAAAGTACCTTGTTTGGAAAATGATGTAAATATTTCTTTAAAACATTTTATAAAAAGTCAAATAAGGATATGAATGACTTTACCCATAGTATAGGAAATAGTAAAAATGTTTTGAAATACATTTTTATGAAACATGGATGTGGATGATAAGTAAGTCCCAATAGATACTTACGTACAAATAACCTCGGATAATAAAGAGATTATAAAATTAACCCTTACCTTGTACTCTTCCTTAGTCAAGGGTACTTTAACCTCATGTATAATGGTTTAATAATTGTTATTAAATTATAAAATAACCACATACATAAATATGATATCATATATTATCCTCTAATATTGCTTTGTTAATAATATTTTAGTAGTATCACTGTTTAGGGTGTTAACTGATTCATTTTCTTTTATATGTTTTGTTATGTAAGTCCTATTTTTTATGGATAAGATATATTTTATTCATATCCAGAATGATATTAAGTTCATAAACATTATTTTTAATCATAAAATAAAAATTATTCTTGAATAGATATAATGGGGAATGAAATCTCATTGCGTTGTGGAGACGGTAATCCATACGTACTCACAAGCAACAATATCGTTATATTGATGGTGCAATATTATGTAATTGGATGGTATATTATATATAAATAGTCATTAACAAGTTATATTTGTTATTTACAACAATTATACTCATTATTATACTCATCCAAATAATGAAGCGTTGAGCAACAATCTACACCACGACGTGGAGACAGTAAGCCGTACGTACGCACGTATGGAGACTTTGTCATTCATAGGATGGATAGAATAATGAATATGGTTGTACAATATTTATAATAACATAAAAGTATGTAGAAGGTACTGGATTTATTATTTTGGTATGGAAACAACAAAGAAATAGGAAGTGAAAGAAGAAAATAACTTTGAAAGAGGTGATGAAGTAATTATCTCTTCTTCGGGTTCTTCCTTTTGATTTGAACAAAAGGGCCCCTTAGGATGTATTTTTGATAAAATTAAGGCATCTAGGTTTAATTGAGGGTATTTTTGAGGATATTTGAGCAGGTTTAGACCAATCCAACTAGCTTTGGAGGTGTGAATTTGAGAGAAGGGGAAGCACCATTTTATAAGAGAGGTTAGGGTCACTTTAAGAAAATATTGAAATATTACTTTATTATAAAATATTTTTCGATTTATAATGGCTCCAAATGGATTTATTTAGAGGATAAGGTGGTGATGGGTATAAATACTCTCAAAAAATAGGTTTTAGGAAAGTTTAGTTCACCATATTAACCTTATCTTTTAGATTTAACTCTTATTTAAATAGTTTAACTTTAAACATGTCTTTTTGTATTTTAATATTACATAGTTAATAAACTTGCTATAAAATGAAAAGAGAATCTCCAGGGGTTCATTAATTAAATATATAACCTTATCTAATTCCTTTTTCCACATATTATATTTTTATAAATATTATATCATTTAATAATATAATATTGGTTTTAAAAACTCATTTATATCAATTTGGACATTATTTAGTATTTGGTTTTTTTGAAAGTCATCACAACTTTATTAATTCGAAAATCTTTCATTTAATCAACCCTAACATTTCATATTAACCTAAAAATTTATTTTAATTCATCATAATTATCAATTCATATTTATTTTAATATTTAGGATATCGATTATTTTAATCTTTCATTAATAAGGTAATTACCTCACCATCATTGTATCATAAATAAATTTAATTATTTAATGTATAAAAATTATAAATAAAATTACATGATGTAGGAAATCTTTATATATTTCTAATGAATATTTATAGTTAAATTTATCTTATTTATAACCTAATGTTAAAAATGGTTTAGTTATTAAATTTTTAATTTAACACTTTTAACTCTTCTTTAAATAAAATATAATAAATGTCCTAATTTTATCCAAGTGGATCAAAAAGAATCATATTTTTGTCCTAAGGTTGATTTTTGTCGAAAAACACTTATCCAATAGAATTTGAACATGTGTTGGGGTAATTATAATATAATTTTTACCTTTAATTACCCTATTTATTTTTAATCATGGTAAATAAAATTCAAAAGTTAATATTCATAAAAAATTATTTTCATCCTAATGAACCGCATTTTACTTACTTATGTCAACTGTGTCTCTCGTATTTTTGAAATTCAATTCACAAAAGTAGTAAATTACGTTTTATGTAAATTTACAAATGTTCCTAGAAGGTGGGTAAATGTGCCTAGAAGGTGGGTAAAAAGATGTTAAAAAAGGTAAATGAATTTTTATATCTAATTATATTATAAAATGAATAAAATTAATTACATTGGAATAATATATGTATTATTTATTTATTTTGAATTAAAGATAAATTTTAATTAAAAATAATTATTTGAATAAAAAATTTGTTTTTTATATAATATGTAGTATTTTTCACTATTTATCAAAAATTGAATGTTTTCAGGAAAATACCCAAAATTCACCCTAAGATAATTTTGATATTACAAATTCAAAAATGATGTCTATTTTACCAAATTAAAAACATAGAATTTTCATTAATTAATTTAAGATTAATTCCCGTTGTTAAAACCAAAAAATGGGGTTTTGAGAAGTAAAAACTAGTAAAAGATTGATATGTGTTTATGTCCAATTTAAATGTAAAATTACTTCCAATGACCAAAATTGGATTAAATGATAAAAATATAATATAATTATACTTCAAAACCATTTAAATGTATATTTTAACACTATAAATTATTTTGATTAAAAAAGTTGTTTTCAATTAAAATTTCGTATTTTTAACTATTCATCAAAATATGAAAGTTATTAAAAAAACACGAAAAATTTATCCAAACTAAATTTGTATGTCCCAATTCTAAAAAAGAATCTTATTTTGTCAAATTGGTTATATAAAATTGTAAAATATTGGATTTAAAATGGGTTCTCCAATAAAAGGTAGTAAAATTTCATTTTTTGAAAAATACTTCTTTTATCTGAAAATTTGAATTTGTTCTTATATTATGTCTAAGAAACACATGATATGGATATTAAAATTATATGGAGTATATAAAATTCAAAATGAAATTAATACTATTCATAACCACTTTTTGAACGTCTAGTTTGGTAAGTCGTGGTAAGCTCGAACTCGATGTTGTGTGTAGCACAAGATTTTGAATTAATTTAAAGAGATAATGTAATATGAAATACTAGGGTTTTACATTCTCCCCTACTTAAATAAATTTCATCCTTGCAATTTGAAATTGTTCTTCGAAAATAAAAGGTTAAAATAGAAAATACCTTTGTGGAAAACTCACATCGAAAATAGGGTTAATTAAATTTAGTCTTAATAAGAGGGAAAGGGAAATGAAAAATTCACCAACAAATTATGATTTCTAATAAGAGAACATTCGTGGAATTTATAGACACATAATCGAAGGGAAAACATAAATATTTATAGGGAGTTATTGAGGTCATCAATCATAAACTAGTGAACAATAAATGGAATATTGAGGGCCTTGAAGCTATAAATCAATGATGATTTAAACTATCATTGGTTAAAAAAACATAAGGTATTAGGATAAAACATTTTTGGTATTAAGATACCTTCTTTAAATTTTAAGAATTAATATTTTCATAGAATAAGAGGAAAAAAATACTTGACAAGTAGAGTTCTATCCTTCGAGTAATTTCTACAACAAACTCATCTTTCACTCCAAAAGATAATAGAATTTCAAAATATTATATTTATCCAAATCGTATAGGGTTCCAAAAATAATTAATTTATAATTAATTTGTAATACTTTTTAAAAAAACTATATTATACAAACCAGGACATCATGTAGGCCAGTGGTAGGTGATGCACCCTTATCGCGCTTCGGTTGCGGGTTCAAGTCATATGGCCTTGCCAAACGCGACAGGTTGTCGCCCGACCTCTGGGTTTTTCTTTTTATAAAAATCCATAAATAATATTAATAAATGTTTTAACCTTAAACAATAGTATCTAATATCCAACTTAATTCATTCAAACCATTAGACTTATCCAAAATACTTCTATCCAAACTTAGAGTCCAAAATTTATAAGGAAGGTAAACATTATGAAGATCTCTTTTGCCACGTAATAACATGTGAATACCTTCATCATGTATTATTTTAAAACATGTTAACACCCTGAATTACCATAAAACCTTATTGATTAAATTCATGCTCCCTTATTCCTTATAGAATACTAGATATACTTCTTATATCTAAAAAAAATTAAATCCAATAATGATGGAATAAACAAACAATTAATTAGTTTCATGGTAGTCAAGAATATCGAATATAATTTATCCAAATCAATCATATCGTATTCCAAAATCACTACCTCAATATTAAAACCATATTAAGGTTTATCTTTTATTCAACCATTTATTTTTCGAAAAGTTAAACTTTTTATTGAGTCACTTTTCTTAGAACCATATAATCTCAAATCCTTAATGAAATAGTACTGCAGTACAATCCTTATTTATTTCCATAATTCATATAACCATTACATCGTTGATAAAACACTTAAATGACATAATTATTTAATAACATAAGAACACTAGTCATTCCTATTCATCTGAGATAGTATCATAACATGATTATTATCCAATAACATCATTTGTGGGATACTCTAATGATTTGGACATTGATTCGCATAGTGTCCCAACTCCTTGCAGATGAATCATTATAAATTTGAAACCTTTTTCTTAACCATTTCAATCATGAATGTGGTGTCCTTTTTCTACACACTTATAACATACTTTCATTACCTTCAAGAATTTACCAAGGTTATTCTTTCCACATTTATCACATGTGGGAAAATTCTTATTTCCCTTCTTCCCTTTATCCATATTTATCTCTACCATCCTTTTCTTCTCTGGGTTCCCTTAAAATCCATGTGACTCAGAGAATTCTTTACTTATCTTATTAACACATGATACTATTTCTTCATATGATGAGAATGCATGGGAGACTATTTCCCTTCTAAATGTTGTCTTAAGACCATGAAAGATATGATACTTCTTACTCTTTGGATCATGCATATTGTTGGAGTTCTCATTACTTTTACTGGTCACCATTTCTAAATGACGACATACACTAGGTTAGATCATATCATAATGTATAATCCAAAAACTATAAAAATACTCAGCATTAATTGAATATTTACACACATCTAGTCTCATAATCATAAAATTGGTTTCTTTGCTGATATATTTACTCATAAATCCTTCATAATGGTTTGTAAAGAAAATATGAATTATCCTAAGAATATCCCCCAGGTGTTTCGTAACCAAGAGTGCAGTAAGTCTTGTTGTCGTGCACCAGTTCCCATTCAAGTATAGATCAAAGCTGTGTTTTCAGGTTTTACCCCTAGGTATATCTGTGCCAGAGCCATCTCTACCTACTTGTATCTAGATAGGAATGTATTTCTTGTAAAACCCATATAATATCTACAATACCAAAAATTTTGGATGTTCTTCTATACTAATCCTCAAATTCTATCTTAGGGTAATGTTATCTAATTAGAGTTTTTCAAAATCTAGTTTCCAATTATTGTACTAAACTTCCTCCGATACCAACTGTAACGCCCCGACCCTAGTTACCCAAAGTTGGTGAATTATTAAATAATATTGGAATGATATAGGGAATCATGTCCTAAAAGATTGATCAGTTTAGTATCCTTGGAAGTACTAGATACATACATAAGTTTTACATTACATTATGAAATGGAAAAACAACAAAATTGTGTCCCCTTTGAACACACTCTTATCCCTTAGACTATTCCTACAGGTTAATAATAATATACTTATTTGTATCTTGGGAAAAATAAATCATAAGAAATTGGTGAGCTCAGATGCTCAGTAAGGATAACAATATAGCAGAAACTATCATAAATATGCATAAACATCTAAGTCAATGTATAAGATTAAAACAAAAGCCTTTTAAAATTAAACTTCATTATAACATGGAAAAGATAAATCAAATAATGTAATTTACTTATTCACATGGATATTCTACTAGTAGAATAATCAATTGTAATATCAATAGCTAATTTCATAATGATAGAATGCATAATGTTTGACATCATAACCACATAGTCAAGGCCTCGTGCCAAGACTACAAATAAAGTTTTGTCAAGGCCTTGTGCCAAGACACTAATTTATCTCATGATACTTACTTGTGCATCAAGGATCTATAGTGGGCCCAACCTTTCACTTACTAAGTCCAATGTTTTCCTCATATTAAAAGGTTGAAACATAATATAAACATTCGTATTAAAACCAGCATACAAAATGTCAATACTTTTATGATAAACCATGAATGGTATAAAAATAGATCATCCACAGTCAAACATATCACAAAACCTTCAATACAATATAGAATATTGTATCATAATAAATCATCTTCAAATGAGTGTAAAGTCCATCAAAGGATGTCGACATAGATGAAATCAAAACTATTTGAGAGAAATATCTCTTTCTATTTTGAAATTATTTAAAAGTTATGTAATTATAAAAGAAAACATTTATTTTGAAAATATTCATATAAGCTTTTAAGGGAAGCTTTTAAGGTGTTATAATGGTAGAAGATAGTCGTACCCTCCATATAAGTTAAAAAACAATCTTTCTTTAATTTATCAAAAAGGTCATAAAGTACCTTGTTTGGAAAATGACGGAAAGATTCCTTTCACAACATTTTATAAAAAGTAAAACAAGGGTATGAATGAATTTACCCATAGTATAGAAAATAGTAAAAATGTTTTGAAATACATTTTTATGAAACATGGATGTGGATGATAAAGAAGTCTTAGTAGATACTTACGTACAAACAACCTTGGATAATAGACTATAAAATTAACCCTTACCTTGTACTCTTCCTTAGTTAAGGGTACGTTAACCTCATATATAAGGGTTAAATAATTTTTATTAAATTATACAATAACCATATTCATAAATATGATATCATATATGATCCTCTAATATTTCTTTGTTAATAATATTTTAGTAGTATCATGGTTTCAGGTGTTAACTGATTCGTTTTCCTTTATATGTTTTGTTACATAAGTACTATTTTTTATGGATAGGACATATTTGATTCATATAAAGAATTATATTAATTTCATAAACATTATTTTTTATCAGAAAATGAAAATTATTCTTTAATAGATATAATGGGTAATGAAATCTCATCACGTCTTGGAGACGGTAAGTCGTACGTACGCACGAGTGGAAATATCATTATATTGATGGTGAAATATTATGTAATCGGATGGTATATTATATATACATAATCATTAATATGTTATATTTATTATTTACATCAATTATACGCATTATTATACCCATCCAAATAATGAAGCGTTGAACAACAAACTACACCACGATGTGGAGATGGTAAGTCGTACGTACGCACGTATGGTAACTTTGTCATTCATGGGATGGATAGAATAATGAATATGGTTGTACCATATTTATAATAACATAATATTATGTATAAGGTACTGGGTTTATTATTTTGGTATGGAAACAACAAAGAAATAGGAAGTGGAAGAAGAAAAGAACTTTGAAAGAGGTGATGAAATAATTATCTATTCTTTGGGTTCTTCCTGTTGATTTGAACAAAAGGCATCCATCCATAGGTTAGTTTTCTGATCAAAGTAAGGAATCTATGTTTAATTTAGGGTAGTTTGGAAGTTATTTGAGTAGGGTTTGGCTGATCCAACTAGCTTTGGAGGTGTGAATTTGAGAGAAGGATAAGTAACCTTTTATAATAGAGGTGAGGGTCACTTTAGGAAAAGATTGAAATATTATTTTATTATAAAATTATCTTTGGTTTCTAATGGCTCCAAATGGATTTATTTAAAGGATACATTGGGGATGGGTATAAATACTCTCAAACAATAGGTTTTAGACAAGTTTAGGTCACCATATTAACCTTATCATTTAGATTTAACTCTTAGTTAAATAGCTTAACTTTTACCATGTTTTTTGTATTTTTATATTACATGATTAACAAACTTACTATAAAATGACAAGAGAACCTCAAGTGGTTCATTAATGAAATATATAACCTTATCTAATTCTTTTTTCAAAATATTAGATTTTAAGGAATATTATATCATTCAATAATATAGTATTTTTTTTAAACTCATTTATGTACATTTTGACACTATTTAGTATTTGGTTTTTTTGAAAGTCATCGCAACTTGATTAATTCAAAAATATTTCATTGAATCAATCATAACATGTCATATTAACCTATAAAATTCACGGAATTCATCAGAAGTCTCAATTCACAATTATTTTTATATTTGTAATATCAATTATTTTAATCTTTCATTAATAAGGTAATTAATGCATCATCATTGTATCATAAATAAATTTAATTATTTAATGTCTAAAAATTATAAATAAAATACCATGATATAGTAAATTTTATTATATTTCTAATAAATATTTACAGTCAAATTTATATGATGTATAACCCTATATTAAAAATTGTTTAGTTATTAAAATTTCAATTTAACACTTTTAACTCTTCTTTAAATAAAATATAATAAATGTTCTAATATAATCCAAATGGATCAAAAAGAATCATATTTTTGTCATATGGTTGATTTTGGTCAAAAAACACTTATCTAATGGAATTAGTACATGTTTTGGGGTAATTATAATATCATTTTTACCTTTAATTACCCTATTTACTTTTAACCGTGGTAAATAAATTCAAAAGTTACTATTCATCAAAAAAATATTTTCATCCTAATGAACCATGTTTTACTTACTGATGTCAATCGTATCTCTCAGATTTTTGAAATTCATTTCACAAAAGCGGTAAAATTACGTTTTATGCAAATTTTCAAATGTACCTAGAGGGTGGGTAAATGTGCTTAGAAGGTGGGTGAAAAGATGTTAGAAAAAGTTCAATGAATTTTTATATCTAATTCTATTATAAAATGACTCAAATGACACAAATTGGGTTAATATATGTATTATGTATTTTTTTTAAAGATAAATTTTAATTAAAAATATTTATTTAAATGAAAAAGTTGGTTTTTATATACTATGCAGTATTTATCACTATTCATCAAAAATTGAATGTTTTTAGAAAAATACCAAAAATACACCCTAATCTAATTTTGATATTACAAATTCAAAAATTATGTCTATTTTACCAAATTCAAAACATAGAAGTTTCATTAATTAATTTAAAATTAATTCTCATTGTTAAAACCAGAAAACGAGTTTTTGTGAAGTAAAAACTCGCAAAAGATTGATATGTGTTTATGTCCAATTTAATTTTAAAGTTACTTCCAATGACCAAAATTTGATTAAATGATAAAAATATAATCTAATTATACTTCAAAACTATTCAAATGTATAATTTAACACTTTAAATTGTTTTGATTAAAAAAGTTGTTTCTAATTAAAATTTAGTATTTTTTACTATTCGTCAAAATATAAAAGTTATCCGAAAAACACCAAAAAATTATCCAAAATACATTTTTATTTAATTATTCTAAAGAAGAAGTTTATTTTTTTCAAATTTAATGTATAAAAGTGAAAAATATTGGATTTAAAAAGAGTTCTTCATTAAAAGGTGGTAAAATTGCATTTTTTGAAAAATACTTCTTTTATCTGAAAAATTGAATTTGTTCTTATATTATGTCTAATAAACACATAATATGAATGTTAAAATTATATAGAGTATATAAAATTCAAAATAAAGTCAATACCATTCATAACCACTTTTTGAACGGCTAGTTTGGTAAGTCGTGGTGCGCTCGAACTCGGTGTTGTGTGTAGCGCAAGCTATTGAATTACTTTAAAGAGATAATGTACTATGATATCCTGGGGTGTTACTAAGCAGGTCATAATGAAAATGGTTCACTACCGAAGGTACTACCCCAACTACCCATTTATAAGGCTATGGTATTGGTAAGTATTCAAATTTAATTTATAGGGGTAACAGTATGTGAGGGTTTAATTACACTTTGCCTCTTCATTTATTGGAAACCATTTCATTTTAAAAGTCATGATTTACATTTAAGGATTATATTTGATTATATATATATATCACTATTTGATTAAATGGATTGTCATTGCTAGTTAATAAAGTCCAATACACTTTATAACTGAAAGCAACACCCATTTATTTTTTAATTAATTATCCTAAATTTGGTCTCATAATGTAACAAGTAGAAATTATGATGGCGCGACTCATTGAATTACCCTTTCCAATTCATAAGGGAGCATACACCTTATAATTGAAATTGTAAATCTTGTAATCACATCCAAACCATATCTCAGTAACCAGAGGTACATAGCTGACATGGGTAGAAACTAGCTATTTAAGATAACACTATCAACCTATATTGAAAAACACTATTTAGATTGATGTTGACTCATTAAATATACAATTCCTTTACCATGTAGAATATGTTAGTAGAATAGGTTTATATAACAACCATTCCTCACCTAATAATCATAGGAAACACAATCAATGCATGTAGTAAAATGAACCCACATGGCATGGAATATGCATGGAATGTCAATTCTTGGTGCTTATGATGATGCATGTAACAACGCTCCTTATCGTACCAGGCCAAGGTAAATATCCATAAAGCATATCAAATTCCATAATCCATGTGAATCACCCAACGGTGAGGATATATGAACTATAATAATCAAAATATAGGGAAAAAATTTCTCATTCCCAAGAAACTTGGTATTCACCCTAAACATGGGTTAACTACTCCTAAGAACGACTCATAACCAAGTTCCAACCATGTTGTTAATCTCATGTATATATTCCATAAACAATACGAAAAAAAGAAAATAATATTCTCTGATCCCACTTTGTGATGTCCCGACCCGGGTTCTACTCAAGGTACGCTAGACACAGTTGGCCATATGGCCTCAAGCATGCCTCCCCATACACCATAGGCTACCAACTAGTAGTGAGTCCCTAAGGTGTGACCATGGGGAGACTATTCCCTCATGTGATAGTGGATCATAGTGAATAAAATACAAATCACTGATTTATAACAATAACTGAAGCATATTAATAAATAAATAAGAATAAAAGTGGAAGATATGTACAATTAACCATCAATAATAATCAACTTGGAAGATGAATAATAAAGTATAAAAAAATATGATGTTGTAATGTCATGTCTCTACAAAGCAGGAAAATAGGTATGAAGTGTAGTAAGAAAATGGTACATTACATGCTATATAATGAACAAAAAGATCAAAAACAATCCAAGCATCTAGAGCACTGGCCCAATCATCTGCTACCAAGATCCGTCGAAAGAAAGGAATCAAATCAGGTTTCCAAAGCAGAATGATTCCCCTTATCAACACCCGTAATCATATAATTTTCCCAGGTACCAATAACAGCTTGGATTGGATGAGGGAAAAATATCAGTATGCCACCACCAACAGCGTCTATATAATATTGTATGTTAATATAAGATGAGAAATTTTTAGGTACATATAAATGTAGATTAATGGAAAAATAATAAATCATACATGATTCATCATCACACTACTATAAATGGAGGATATAAAAATGGAAATTTTTCAATAGTTTTCATAAACTGTTAGAGTAGGGATGTTGAGAGGTCCTTACCCAACGGTTTCACTAAACTGTTGGAATAGATATTTTTATATGAGTTTTACCCAATAGTTTGATCAAACCGTTGGGATATGTGGGTTTTAGATGAATCTTACCCAATGGTTTTATTAAATCATTGTGATAGGTGAGTTCTAGGCAGGATTTCCCAATGGTTTTTCAAACTGTTGGTAAACCTTACCTTTCTTAATGGTTTTTTTAAACCATTGGGAAAGTTTTCCCAAAAATTTCCATCCATCGTCCGCATGATTGCAGGCTTAAAGCAGAGACCTAAATCAGAGCTCTCTCAATCTAAAAATTATTCCACCAGATCCATCTTCAATTAGGAAAGTGTTTTGTTCTACACTTGAAATCTGTAAGTGGTTCCTTAGGTTTAATGTTTTTCATCTATATTTTTTGTTTTCTGTTTTGATTTGGCATAAACCCGAGGTCTGTTCGGTATGGTATACCCAATAATTACAATTTTATTTGTTTTATGTTTTTGTTCTACACTTCAACTGTCATGATTTTGTGAATCAACTTTATTTGAAGTATTTATAGCCACTCTTATGTAGAGTTAGTGAACCATATTAAGGGATTGGGTCCGGTTAGGGTAGTGGTGTAGGTGGTTTTTCATTTTTTTAGTGGGGTGATATGGTAGTTTCTATGGAATTTAGTTTACTTTATCTTAAATATGTATAATTTTAATTCTGTATCTATTTGGTTTACTTTGAGACTATAATACTTATTTACCATAATACTGAGGTTAATAAGGTTGTTTACATGTAAACTATCATACTATAACACTCATATGGAGATATTCTTAAGAATAATACATGTAAATTCTTATTGGATATGTTGTTAATCATATAAAAGGTTTTTTATAAAGAATTATAATATATAATGTATTTAACATTTGGGGGGATATACATGTGGAGGTGAGGTGGGGGGATTTGTAGGTGGGGTGGGCTGTGCAGGTGGGGGTGTGCAAGTCGGGGGGGAGGGGGGTTGTGCAGGGGGAGTCGGCTGGGGTGAGGTGGGGGGGTTGTACATGTGGGGGAAAGGAGGGTGGGTTGTGCTGATGGGGGTGGGGTAGGGGTGTTTTGTAATGGGGGGTGCAGGTGGGGGTGCAATGGGTGAAGGGGGATATCCAGGTGGGGGTGTGTAGTGGGGGGGAGTCTTTTGGGCGTGAAGTGGGGGTTGTATAGGTGGGGGTGGGGGTGGGTTTTGCAAGTGGGGGAGGGGTTAGGGGTGTGTGCAAGTGGGGGTGTAGGTGGGGGGTTGCGAAAGTTGGTAGGGGGAGGGGAGTGTGCAGGTTGGGGGGGCTGGGCAGGTGGGTGGGGGGGAGTTTGTTGGGCATGAGGTGGGGGGTAGTACAGATGGGGGTGGGGGTGGGATGTGCAGGTGGGGGAGGGGGTGTGCAAGTGGGGGGTGGCCTGTACAAGTGGGTGGGGGAGTGTGCAGTTTGATGAGTAAGGTATCACATGATCTAAAAGTGACATCAACCATATTGGATGAATTCCTTCTCCCACAACACATTTTTCTAGAAGGAATATATCCTTAGAATGTGGTGGGATCCTTTTAGAATCCTTTCATACAGAGACCAGGGGAAGAAAATCCCCATATATATCCACCTAGATCAGGGACCTACTACCACATGCACGTCCCATATTCATAAGCCTACATCTCCATGTATTAAA